>JAMPIV010004437.1:0-85000 GCA_024509875.1 Oreohelix idahoensis | reverse complement strand
CTCAAAGAATGGAATCTTTTAGCGCCCAATACTCCGATATCTAAATTTCGTCATAGACACAGAGAACTTGTTCAATACTTTGAGATGGATGATGACATTTGCTATTGCAAAGATGTAAAAGGTCTAATGGTGCACCTCGGTCATGAGCACATAGTCAACGAATGGCGACTTTTCATCGACTCTTCCAAGACTAGTCTAAAAGCCGTGTTATTGCATAATGAAAATTTATTTTCATCAATTCCAGTCGCCTACTCTGTTCATATGAAAGAAACTTATGACAATATGGCTATACTTTTGGCAAAAATAAAGTACAATGACTACCAATGGCGGATTTGTGGAGACCTAAAGGTCATTGCAATTCTCACGGGCATGCAGACTGGGTATACTAAATTTTGTTGCTTCCTATGTGAATGGGTCAGCCGCAACAGACAGGAACATTATGCAAGAAAGGTGTGGCCTATCAGGGATCGTATGCAGCTCGGGCATAAAAATGTAATACACGAGCCATTAGTTAACAAAGACAGCATCATTTAACCACCGTTACATATAAAGTTGGGGCTCATGAAGAATTTCGTAAAAGCGTTAGATAAAACGAGCAAAGCTTTCACTTATCTTCGAGAAAAGTTTCCGCAAATTAGCGATGCAAAGATAAAGGAAGGTATCTTTGTAGGACCTCAGATTAGGAAAGTTATTGCAGACAAACAATTCGAGAACTTGTTACATGGTAGTGAACTTCGCGCATGGATGGCATTCAAATCGATCGTCGATAACTTTCTGGGAAATCACAAATCTGTCGACTATGTGCATATTGTTAAGCAGTGCATAGATGCATACAGAATTATGGGCTGTAACATGTCCCTCAAAATCCATTTGCTCGATTCGCATCTTGACTTTTTCCCTGACAACCTTGGCGAAGTCAGCGATGAACATGGAGAACGATTCCATCAAGATATCGCCGTAATGGAGTCACGTTATCAAGGACGGTGGAGTGTGACCATGCTTCATCGCGATGTACCACATGCCATTCACCGACGAAAGTCGACTGCAAAGAAATTCAAGCCTACATAACTGTTATACTTCTTGTACAAATGATGTTGTAATACTGTATGCCTTGTTAAAAAACCTCAATTGCGTACTTCCAGAGATCCCGACCTGATAGAGAAAAACGGTTTGCAGATTTAAAAACAGCGCATTAAAATTGACCAGAAAAACATAGAAATGTTAGAGAAAGAAAAAAAAAAATTTTTTTTGTTAGCCAGTGTATTCAATGAGAGATGTCTCTTTTTATCTCCCAAATTCTCTTGCTCTCGCTGTATCATCAGTATGTTAGTCTTTCTTCTATCTTTATTTCTGTTTATTTTAATATCTCCTGTCTTTGTACGTCTGCATCTTCTGTTTGTATGTCTGTCTATGTTAGTCTGTCTATGTTAGTCTGTCTTGTATCTGTAAGCATGTTTTTTTTTTTTAAATTATAAATATACCGTTCAACTTTTGCTTGGGTTATAGTTAGGATAGATAGTGTGGCTAATTTAAGATAATACATTTTTTCGATATTTCAATTTTAAACAATTCCATGCCTCCACTCACTCCAAATAGAGTAAATCTATAGTTTTAATTTATGTAAATATGCGTGCGTGTGCTTGTGTGTGTGTGTGTCCTCCCGTGACCCAAAGCGTCAGTGTCTCACACCTGTCATGTTGTTAACAAGGAGAAAGAGGGTACGAAAACTCAATTCACTATTCATCTGTTTTCCTCAATATGCCTTACAAGAACCTCACCAGACTCTCACTTTCCCATAATACCCTCACTAATTCTTAAATATTAATTTGTGTTTTGTTTACACGCTACTTTACTTTGTTGTGTAGTTCTCTAGGTCTGTCTATTCTCAACACCTGTTCTACAGTGAAGGGTGAATTGAATGCTTATAAATAACCGAATACTGTATACCGTTTCAATCCTTCTATTCTACGCAAGCACCCATTTATGAAAGTCTGTAACTTTTTTGATGGCAATCATTACACCATCATTTCGTTGCCAAACATGGACCAACCATCACAAGTTGTTTATGATAGATTATGTACGTGACTGTGACAACATACCTGTTACATATATAAAAAGAATGAAACAAATCATCGTGACATGTAACATTACCATTGGAAAGACAATTTCGAAATTAAAAAAGAAAAGGAACCCCAGTTTGACTACATTATCTTCTCTTGTTTACGAAAGCATGTTTCGTGTCGTGTATAGGATGTCGAGTTACTGATCATGATAATGATTAATACATAGTGACTTCGATGCCATCCCAAGCACACCAGGCCTTTCAACTCACCATCCTCTTATTAATGAACAATATGACAGGCATGAAGATATTACCATGTTAGGACAAACTAAAATTTACATACGCACATCCACACGATTTGACACTGTTAATTTGCTCTGTTTACAATAATTGCTCAGTAGTAATGATGTCACGATCAGGTATCAACAACTGAACATTGTATCTGGAATTAGAGACGCCATATCCTTATAGTAACCCATCACATGTTGAACTGGATATTTATTTTCATAAGTAACAACTAGGATGACGAGATCATTAGTGTGCAGTTCATGACAGGAACCCGATAACTGCCAGTGGAACAAGGTGTATGCAGACGACACTGACGTTGGATAGGACACTTACTGGATAAACCTGTTGATTTTATTAGTAAACAATCCGTGTTCTGGATTCCGCAGGTTTAGAAACATTGAGAAGACTGAACAATCCACGGAGGAAGGAAGTTAGAGAAAGACGTAACAGCGATAAGAAAGGAATGGAATGGCCTTGAACCTTTGACACAAGGCAGGGAAGTTTGACATCAATTTGTTGAAGGCCTTTGTTCTTTAGCGAGCTGAGGGATAATGGTGATGATAACAATGATGATGATAAAAATGATAATGATAACATTGATGATGAATGATGATGATATGGCGAGTAACAATACAGGATATCTGTCAGTGTCCTTAACTAAGGGCAAGTCTTACCTTGACGGGCTGGAGATCAGTGAACTGTGGGTACAGTTAAAACTAAAATATGCAGAACGAAGAATCTATCTCCTCTGTGACAGTTCGACGGGTTGAACGGGTAGAGTGCTATTCTTTGGCGGCGTAGTTACGGGGTTCAGTGATCGAATCATGATAACGTTACATCCCAGTCTACTTACTTACTTAGTCGTTCCCCTTCTACCGTGAGGTGTAGAGGTAAAGGTAAAGGAACCCGTTACACGCCCATTGAGGCATATTGGGAATATGGTGTTAGGCCCATATTATCTTGACCGTCGGCACACTAGGGGTAATGTGGTCGGCATCACGCCGGGCACATCCCAGTCTACCCAACTGTAAATGGGTATCTGACACTGCTCTTGCATCGAAGAAGGGACCTTTCGAATTGTGTCATCAGTAAATTGCTCTCCTGGTCGTCTCCAAACTCGAATCCTGCCATCATTGAATGACACAGTGAAGCGAGATTTATCAGTGAAGAGAACATGACTCCATTGTTGCCTTGTCCATCGGATGTGCTCGCGACACCAAGCAACACGGGCTCTGCGATGAGCAGGAGTAAGAGGGATTCTGACTGCAGGACATCGAGCAGCCAGTCCAAATTCATGTAAACGTCTGCGAATGGTGCTTTGACTGACATTAACGTTTACAGTTTGTCTCAGCTGACATCTTAGTGTGGAACAAGTCACTGTTCGATGGCGCAGGGCTGACAACAAGAGGTACCGGTCATCATGTCTATTGGTGCATCTAGGGCGACCTGGCCGGTGGCGATCCTCCACACTTCCTTTGGCCTGAAATCTCTCCAAAATTCTTTGGATAGTAGAGTGTGACACTGCAAGCCGTCTAGCAACCTCACGGACAGATAAACCACTTTCAACCCACGCTATAGCCTTCATTCTTTGTAAGGTGTCAAGACTTCTTCTCGGTGGCATGGTTTTTGCAAGTGATGAAACTACCCTAAGTCTGCTGATTGTAAAACAAATTAAGAGTGAACTCTGTTCACGAAAAGTCGCCATTGCACGTGAAATGTCAATCAGCACGATTACTTCACCTACTTGGTTGTACGGAAGTTTGAAAAAACAGATTAAAAATGAGAATTTATGGTCAGCAAACCATATTGCACGTGATCACCATGGTTGTCGGTGAGTTGTTTTTATGCCGTGCATAGAGGACTGTCAGAGGAAGATATTGCACCCATGTTTACTAAAAACTTCCTTCATTTAATCATTCTATGCGCTTATATAAAAGTGTATTGAAAATAATAGGGTGGCCCTTGACTTTTGACGAGTAGTATATAAAAAACCTCATCCCTTCTACTTCACTGCCGGGCCATTAATGGGCCGTTACTGTAGAGCAAAGGAGACAACCCGTAACAAATATAAACACATAAATATCTTCAATTCTTATTGATGTTAGTTTTATGTATCACATAATGTGGTGATGGGTGATAACTTGTTCGTATTTTTTACAATCTAATTTTATTTAACAATGCAGTTTTATACATCGCTCTGTATAGAGTTTCTTGTCATAATGTTAAACGTCAGGGCAAATATCGCCCAAGACAGGGTACAACTTATGCCCTACATAACTAAATTAATCAATAAATACTCTTTAAATCCCCAGGCATCTTAGGCCTTAAACAAAGGCATGCCAAGTTTTCCTGTCACGTGCCAAGTTTTCCTGTCACGTGCCAAGTTTTCCTGTCACGTGCCATCAGCCCAAGTTCTTTCCCCGTCTACCTCATCATGTTTACTTGTGTATCCAGTTATGTTCTCCATGTGTTTTTGGTCTACGTCTGCTCATCTTTCCCTGAGGATTCTGGAGCAAGAACCCAACTAAATACATTTATGTAAAAAAATTAAAAAAAATTAATTTAAGGAATTAATAACATGACGTTTACATCAGCCCGAATACCGTCTTTCAACCAGCTACATTTTGTTGTCTTTGATCTTATCGAACTTTTGTCGGGATGATGATAACTTGTTCTTTTTTTTTAACAATCTAATTTTATTTAACGATGCAGTTTATTAAGTCTGCATTTTGTTTTTAAAAGGGTGTATTACATTATATTTTAAAAATAAGATATAATTAAAACAAAAACAGTTTAAACCTGTTAAATGTTATAATAATTATTCGCTGTTCTAGCTGAGATTATGACATTAATAAAAGACGTCAGCAAGGGAATTGTTAAAAACTGCTGATAAGCATGGACAATTGGATAGAGGTAACACAATCTACATTGATTTGACATTACTTATGAAAGAAGCGATCTTCATTAGTAATTTTTTGTTTGAGCCACATTTCTGTTAATCCCCTTTTCCCCTATCGTCTAAGTTCGTCATAAAATGTTGACACCCACCCCACTGCGAGGCGTCACATGTGTAAGACCCCGTAGATCAATAATGCAGCAGACCTGTCGCTGGAATCCTACTTAAAAGTAATGCTCCACCCTCGGTGATTTCTGTAGCAAGTTATTTTACGTGACGAGGTTGCCAGCCAATGCATCTCCTTAACCAGATGTCAATAAAGTTGAATACTTATTTTCACATCCACGACTTAATTCCTTTTGATCAATCGAAATCACTAACTTGTTATTTCCCTCAGTTTTGTCTCTTTAATCCTGTTTCCAGGATCTCGGACTCATTATCATAAGTCCGCATTAGTATTCTAATACTGGGCCACACACAGAAAGAAGTATGACGCAGAGAGAGAGAGAGAGAGAGAGAGAGAGAGAGAGAGAGAGAGAGAGAGAGAGAGAGAGAAAAAGAGAGAGAGAGAGATATATATAAAAGAAACACGAGGAGAAAAAGATAAAACATCTACTTGTACATCCATTTATGTTTTAAATTTAATCAATTACGCTTTTTCTCCTACGTCTCGTTCACGTGCTCAAGTCTACACTTTTCTCCGTTACTATAGTAAACTCAGCAGGATTCCTCAGCAAAAGAGAAGTTGGTAGCAAGGCAAAGATGGCAGACACTGCTCCACCTATGTTAAATAAATATTAGACAAACATAAAGGTATGATTTCAGGCACTCGTAAGAAATAAAGTAGAAAACTAGACAACAGAAAAACAACAGATGTGAGTGGCTTACCCAGGACTCGAACCCAGGACCTTCCGTGCGACAACCCCGCCTAGCTATGCAAGTGAATCACACTATCCTTCCTGCCATCTACGCATCACCAAAAAATGATGCTTCAATGAAGGGTCACTAGTGCGACCCGCAACACATAACACCGGAAATTTACCATGGGCAGTCCAGCTTATTAATGACGCAATCACTTCTGTTGTTGCCCTATTATACAGTATAGGTAAGACTTACACAAGACAAAGACCTTAATACTGTGTCTAGTAAATGATAGAAGACTAAGAACAGTAAGTACAGGACAGAGGGTAGGTTTTGGTATTATCCCAGTCTTGACTAGTTGTCGTAAATTTATTTAGAGAGAAAGAGTCTTAGAAATAGTGGTCCGGTTTAGAGTGGAGAATGATGATGAAAGCTCAGTGATAGAAATTGTAGAGAGTAAATAGTTGCTTCACAGTGTGCTGGAGGAGAGTAAAGACAGACTTATTTACGACAAATCGTTTCTCTCAATCTACTCTTCATCCCTCCTGGTCAAACCATTATTTGCCAGTTTTCCAGACACACACCTGCGCTCACACCGATTTGGTGCTTCAAACACACAGACGCACGTGGATACAACTATATTAAACAAATAGGGGAAATGTTGGGCTTTGGGTATTTCCAACACATTGCTAACTAGGTTTATGATGTTTATTAACCAAAAAAGAATCAAATCACAAACAGACATCAAGTGTTACATAAAATTATCATAAGTACAGAAAATGCAAATAACAAGGTGGGGAGGGGGTGAAGAAGATTGGTATCGACTAAGCCCTTCCCGCTTATTAGACAAAGATGAACCCAGTCCAAAGATAGATAGTTATCAGGAACATAGGTAATGTAACCTAACAGTGAAGTTAATTACTCTGAAAGAGGGGTTACAATACTAGGTATGGGTGGTAGAAAAAAACCTGCTATCCCAAATTGTTCTTCCCTTTGCTAAGCAATTGAAAGGGGAGGGGGTTAAACAGAGTTAACAAAATATCCCACGTAAAGGAACAATGCGGAGTATACAGAAAATGTATTGCCCGGTAGGCAAGTTAACAAATGGTTTGCAAAAAAAAAAAAATTAGATTTCCTGTCATTCATGCACGCGCGTGAGGATCCACACTCATACACACACACACACACTTACCGATTGCAGCATCAGACAATCCATAGAATTATATAAACAACAATTACTCTTGACACGTGAAAATGTCTAGTACTTCGATGTCCCGCCCCAGATGTAGCGAGGTTTGCTGATAGCGAATATTCCCACTAATCGCGGACTTGAAGACTCAGAGTTATTATGTTTTATTATATAAAAGGAGTCTATGGGATGGCACTGACACAATTCAATACAGGGGTGAAAATGAGGTCTCTTTAATTTCGCTGCTGGAGGTAAAATTCCTTCAAGGCGTGATGATAGCAACTGACCGGTATGGTTTAAATACAGTGAGGAAAAATTAGGCTCAGTCACAGTCAGGTAAATATGTATTCTCTCACAGTAGAGCCGTAAATAAATTATCGTTACTGGCACTGTTCATCTTCCAGTTTATATTACAGATTGTAATTAAATTTGATGAGTTATTTAAAAAAAAGTTCTTGGAGGTGCTTTCTTTCATGTAATTGATAGCTAGGTCGCAGCGGACCGCCACAAGAATTATATTTAAAAATGTTCCATCAATATATCTGGAAGTTAAGAACCGAGTCTGAAAAGGACTCTGTATGATTTCTCTATTGCTTTCTTAATGCTGTGATTGCAAAGGTTACGATCACTCTGTAGGAAGAAAAAAAAACCATGTAATATACCGAAAAATCAAATAACATTCTAAAGCGCGATGAATTTCCCGTTAAGACTATATATACCCTCGCGTATTTAATTATGTATTTAATAAACACTGCGCGAGTTCTAATGGTTAAAACACACATCTATATATATATATGACTTAACTAAATTTATTAATTATAAATTCCTTCGCGACTATAAAAGTTACTTTAGCATTTAAGCCTCTATTATTTTTGGAAATAATATAACAGGTATAACATTACATTTACAACTGGGAACTATTGAGATGGTTTAATTTAATAAATTTAAATTAACACAATATCCAGTGAAATAGAATGAATGAACTGATCACTAGACACAGTTATATTTTACCGTTTTGCACAGAATAGATATCACTGCAAATATATATGAAAATCCAGGGGAAAATCTATAACAAGATTTCAATATCGCTCGTGCTTCTGTCAAGTTCTGGCCAACGAGTGATAACATGCATTTCTTCATGGTCTGTATATCTACAACTGGAATGCAAGAATGGGGGGACATGAGAAATTTGACACCTTTTTTGATCTCAGAAGACTTTTTGGGATCTGACCGCCAGACTAAAGAGAGAAGCCGCCCCTGGTCTCTCGTATCTTCGCTCGCTGCTTGCGCCGGCTTTCCCGTTCGCTCCCACTGCGATCGGTTTCGTGTTTAACACCGAGATGCGAAATACCGGCAGGAAACTTGCGTCGCTCGTTTCAGGGACCACTACTGCCTTTGATAGCATGCCGCCAGTCCTTCCTGAGATCTCCCCCAGTGTCTTTGATCGTGGTCACTACTATCGTTTGATGCTGGCAACGCCCTCCACTGGCCAAGTTAATGAAAATACCTGCATATGATTGCTCAAGAGATATCCGTGGGCGTGATTTAATCTCTCCTTAAATCAATGCGATGACCAGAATGAACGGTAGATAAACTGTCCACATATTAATCAGCAAACGTGTTGACCATCTGCGTGGAAAGGTTGCATAGCTAATGAGTCCAGGTGAAAAAAATCCCGTTTGACGAAAAGTTACAATATATTCGGGGGCACTGATGGTATACGAAGGGGTCGTTACAAGCGGTCGTACTATATCATCCAAAGCTTCAGGGGTACCAATGTTATGAGAGGGTTCTGCCATCATCTAACAAATTCAGGGACGAATGAGTTGTCTGTCACAATAGTCCCCTCTTTTGAGACATAAAAACCTGTTTTCATGTTTGATTTATGACAATGAAGCTGCCCTGATCGGTAGCTTTAGTATGATTGGTATCTTCAACTTCCTCCTCTTCCTCCGTAGTCCAGTTTCTACTCAGGAAATCCGCCCCGACATTCTGTCTTCCCGGAATGTATTCCACTTTGAAAGAATAAACGCTTAAAAGAAGGGCCCATCGCATGATCCTTGCGTTAAATTCTTTATTGGCACCAAGAAAGGCTAACGGAGCGTGGTCTGTTTGCACCGTGAAAGATGTCCCATAGAGAAACTCATGATGGCGTCTGATACCGTCAATCAGAGCGAGGCATTCTCTTTCGACTACGCTGTAGTTCCGTTCAGCTTTATTTAATTTCCGACTGCCATAGGCAACTGGAAATAGCATGTTCAGGTCACTGTCCTCGGCTTGAAGCAGTGTTGACCCGATGCCCTGACCTGACGCGTCGACCCGCAGTACAAAAGGTTTCTTGAGGTCAGGCAACCTCAAAATGGGGTATGCAGACAACTGTCCTTTCAAAGTGCTGTACGCGTGTTCGCACTTTTGATCCCATATGACCTTATCAGGACAACCTTTCTTTGTGAGGTCAGTCAGAGGTGCCGTCAGTCCGTTGAAGTTCTGGATGTACTTCTGATAGTATGCACATAGTGATATGAAGGAACGTACGTCTTTCTTCGTTCGGGGTTTTTTTGCTGCCACTATTTTCTCCACGTTCTTCTTAATAGGCCAACTACAGCCGTGAGAAATAGTGTGCCACAGGAAGTCTAACTGTTCAAACCCGATGAGACATTTGCTAGGTCTGGCTGTGAGACCAGTTTCCTGTAGTCTCCTGAGGAGCATAGCAACCGTAGCAATATGTTCTTCGTAGGTTTCCGATGCAATTAATATGTCATCCATGAAATTATGGATATGGGGACTTTGCAAAGGTTCTAGAAGCTTCCTCATCATCCTGGTGAACACTCCTGGTGCGTTATGCAATCCGAACGGCATCACGTTAAATGTGTAATGTCCTTCACTAGTGCTGAAAGCTAACAAAGGTTTAATTTCCTCCTTGACTGGTATTTGATAATAACCTTTACTGAGGTCAATTTTGGAGAAAATCTTTGCTTTGCTGAGCTTGGTGAACAACTCAGAAACAGTTTGGAGAGGTTCGGGCTGGAATTCCGTTACAGCGTTTAGCAGCCGGTAATCTATACACAGCCGAACTTCCTTATTGGGCTTCTGCAACAGCACTACACTGGAACTGTAAGGAGATGTAGACTCACTGATAATTCCTGCCTGACGCAGCTTGTCTATTTCTCCGCGAAGTGCATCAGCTTTAGCGTACGGGATGGGGTAAACTCTGGTTCGAACAGGGGTCTCGTTTGTTAATTTCATATCAAATTCGATGAGATTTGTTCGACCAGGTACATCCGTTAAGACTGCACTGTACTGTTTTAGTAGAGCCCTGGTTTCTGTTTGTTGTTCTGGTGAGAGATTGTCGCCGAACTTGACATCTTTAAAGGATTCTGTGGGTTGCAATGGGTACTCCATGCAACCATCATCATCTTCCTCGTCTTCCGTTGCTATGGCGACAGCCAGGAGATGCTCGGAGGATGGCACCGGTCTTTCCAAATATTTCTTAAGGAGATTTATGTGGAAGACCTTCTCCTTTCCTTTGATGGAGATCTTGTAATTGGTACGTGAGATCTTTTTAAGGACGGTAAACGGCCCTTGCCATCCGATGCGAAGTTTATTGCTTCCGGTTGGAAGTAGCAACAAAACTTTCTCCCCTGGTTGTAGTTCTCTCTCTTTTGCAGCTTTGTTGTATCTTTTAGCATGTTTAGCGCGGGCTTTCTTAAGGTTGGTCGTAGCTAGATCCCATCCTAGCTTTAACCTTTCCTTGAGCTCAGATACATACTTGCTTGCAGAGACGACTGTCTCGTCAGCCTTTTGGTCTGTCAGGGACCGAAGTAAGGCTTCAAGTGGCCCCTTAATAGGTCTGCCAAATAAAAGTGTAGCAGGCGGGAATCCCGTAGACGCTTGGGGTACCTCTCGGTAGGCGAATAAGGCAGCCGATATATATAGGTCCCAGTCTTCCGGTTTCTCCTGACCCAGCTTACGTAACATGGTGGTGAGGCTGCCATTAAAACGTTCCACGAGCCCATTTCCGGCCGGATGGTAGGGACTTGTGTGGATATGTTTGGCCCTCAAGATCTTAAAGATCTCCTCCATTAACAGGCTACGGAATTGGGATCCATTGTCCGTCAAAACTTGTTGAGGGAATCCCAACCGTGTAAAAATTTGCACGAGGGCTTCTGCGACATGCTTGGAATCTATGCATGGTAGCGGTACAGCTTCGGCCCACATAGTGCAAGTGTCGACTAAGGTCAGGATGAACCTGTTCCTTCTTTTGGTCTTTTCCAGGGGACCAATAATGTCGACAGCAACCCGTTCAAATGGAGTCCCTACTATTGGCATTTGCCCCATAGGTACTGGGGGTGTCAAGTGCTTGGGTGCTACCCGTTGGCACTGGGCGCAGGATTTCACATACCTGATAATGTCAGAGTTCATTCCTGGCCACCAATAGTGGGTTTTTATTCGCTGAATAGTGGCGTTTTGTCCCATATGTCCGCTAAAGGGAAGAGAGTGCCCCATTTCTAAGATCTGGCTTCTGTACTGCGTCGGTACTAGGAGCTGGTTATTCCCCGTGTCCGGGTTGCCCGTTCTACGATACAATACGCCATCCTTAGAAAAGATGTCTCCGTTGTGTCTTGGGTCCTTAGCCATGGGCAGTTTTCTAAAGCAGAGCTCCAGAGTAGGGTCCTTTTGTTGCGCCTCCTTCAGTTCATTCGGCAACAAATTTGGCGCAGGCTCCCTCTCCTTCTTGGCTTGCCCTCTTGTGGTTACCGCTGCCACAATCGGCTCCTTAGGTCTCCCAATGAACACATATCTACATCCCAGGATAACTGGGTAGATCGGATCATCCATTATGGCCGCTTTAATAACACCTCTGACAAAATCAGAGTGTATCTCTACCAGTGCGATAGGAAGCGTCCTGGGTGCATCACTCCTGAAAACTCCACTAAGTTTGACGGTTTCCTCTGTCTCCTGACCTGGTTTGACTAGGTGCCTAGCGACAATACAACTAAAGCTTAGTCCAGTGTCAAAGAGACAAGTAGTTGAGGTACCATTCAAAATTACAGTTCCTCGCGTTGAGGGTCTATCCCCTCCAGGTTGAGAATCACTGACATTGACTCTACCTTTCGAGGCTGTATGCAAACATCCGATGCGGTTGGGCCCGGTCTGTTTGCCCTGATCAGACGTTCCTGGTGTAGGGGTCTTCCCTTTTCCTTGACCTTGGTGGCCGCGCTGCCACGTAGGCTTGGTGGGTTGATCAGAATTATTATTTTGGGGAAATCGGGTTTTGTAGAATTTCGATTTTTCATGGGGAGGTCTTTGGGTATTATTATCTCGTTGGCTATACTGTTGAGAAGGATTGGAAGAATAGGATGACTGCTCTAGATTTTGTTTTCGAGATGGCTCATCTGTGGGTTTACGTTTAGTGCTGGGAAGTTCGGCCATTGCATTGGTATAGCGTTCTGCCTTATTGAGGATGTCCTCAAGCCTGACTGCGCCCTGTTCAGCCAAAAATCTACGGGTTTCGTTTGACAAAGTTGACTTTATCTGTTCCACAAGAACAAGTTCAAGTAGTCCCTCATATGTAAGAGGTAGGTCAGATAATTCAATGCACTTTGTCAAATAGCCCGTGAGACGTGAAGAGAACTGCGGAAAAGTTTCCGTGCTCTCTTTCCGGCTGTTTCTGAACATTTGCAGAAATTTTCGGGCGGTCATCTCAAACCGTTCTAGCAAGGCCTTCTTCAGCATGTCGTAATCATGTTGGTTGGTTCCCAGCTTTGTGTACACGTCATAAGCAGTACTTTTCAGTGACGTTGAGAGTTTAAGTGCCCAACGGGAACTCTCTAACCCATACAGATTTGCGAGCCTCTCGAATTTTTCTAGGTAGCTGTCAATTTTTTCATTGGGGCTAGGAAAAGACTCTAAAGCAAAGGACATCGCAGTTAATTGGGCAGATTGAGTGCTGGAGAGATCCATTGACTGAGACTGGGGCGAAGACGGCTCTCCGTTATTTGAAGTAGAGGCGCCCCGACTCTCTAAAGCCTTAAGCGCCAATTCATGCTGTCTTTCCTTGTCTCTCTCTTCGCGTTGTCTCTCCTTCTCTCTTTCCCTGCGGGCGTCCATCTCTGCCTCAATTTTCTTCTGCTCCAATTGACGCTCTTCCGCTTCTTTCCTATCTGCCCTCTCATGTGCTTCTCTCCTCTCTGCTTCCACGTCATACCTTTCAAGTTCCCTGTTGACAAACAGGTTCGTGGCTTCTCCTTCTAACCCTGAGTCCTTCGCCTCCTGTCTCAAAATGGATCTTATCCTAATTCTCAACTCAAAGCCGCTACGAGAAAAAAACCAAAGTATAAATTTACTTGAGTTACCTCCTACCTTAAATGTGTTAACTTATCGCTGCTGTTTCCTGGCAATTAAGGCTCTAAACGCAAGTGACTAATGCCACTAAAATGGTAAGTAACACTGGAAAAAATTTTACTTTTACTAAAAGTAGAGAAAAATTTATATTAAAACAATTTAAAGGAAAAATTTTTTTCTCCTTAAATTTTAATTCTCCACTACAAAAACTCCGCCCCTGAAGTCAGTTTGTGAGAAGAGACGATGTTAACTAGCCTTAAAAAGTCAGAACAAGGCGTCTTTAGCTTAAGCTCAACTCTAGTAACTTCAAAAACCTTTAGTGACTGTAAAAACAATCACGCAATCCCAGCAAATCTTATAAAGAAAAATGTAATGTTTCTCTGCCAGAGAATAATTTAAATAACAAATATTTTTGTCTATCCGTACTTTCTACTGCTGTGGAAAGAAAACAACCTGTAAATATGCTGTGTGGACGACCCAAATACTAAAAGGCGTTGTCTAAGGGTGTAATTAATTATTTTCATTTCCCTACTTCACAAAGACAGATCATTCACACTCTATCTAGTTAGACCCAGACTTAATCAGACTCAAAATATCTTTATCCCGGCTATGCGATTGCCTCAAATGTAGCTCAAGATCCCAGGACCAGCCCACAAATATTGTCGTAAATTTATTTAGAGAGAAAGAGTCTTAGAAATAGTGGTCCGGTTTAGAGTGGAGAATGATGATGAAAGCTCAGTGATAGAAATTGTAGAGAGTAAATAGTTGCTTCACAGAGTGCTGAAGGAGAGTAAAGACAGACTTATTTACGACAAATCGTTTCTATCAATCTACTCTTCAGTCTCTCCTGGTCAAACCATTATTTGCCAGTTTTTCAGACACACATCTGCGCTCACACCGATTTGGTGCTTCAAACACACAAACGCACGTGAATACAATCTATATTAAACAAATAGGGGAAATGTTGGGCTTTGGGTATTTCCAACACAGTGCTAACTAGGTTTATGATGTTTATTAACCAAAAAAGAATCAAATCACAAACAAATATCAAGTGTTACATAAAATTATCATAAGTACAGAAAATGCAAATAACAAGGTGGGGAGGGGGTGAAGAAGATTGGTATCGACTAAGCCCTTCCCGCTTATTAGACAAAGATGAACCCAGTCCAAAGATAGATAGTTATCAGGAACATAGGTAATGTAACCTAACAGTGAAGTTAATTACTCTGAAAGAGGGGTTACAATACTAGGTATGGGTGGTAGAAAAAAACCTGTTATCCCAAATTGTTCTTCCCTTTACTAAGCAATTGAAAGGGGAGGGGGTTAAACAGAGTTAACAAAATATCCCACGTAAAGGAACAATGCGGAGTATACAGAAAATGTATTGCCCGGTAGGCAAGTTAACAAATGGTTTGCAAAAAAAAAAAAAATTAGATTTCCTGTCATTCATGCACGCGCGTGAGGATCCACACTCATACACACACACACACACACTTACCGATTGCAGCATCAGACAATCCATAGAATTATATAAACAACAATTACTCTTGACACGTGAAAATGTCTAGTACTTCGATGTCCCGCCCCAGATGTAGCGAGGTTTGCTGATAGCGAATATTCCCACTAATCGCCGGACTTGAAGACTCAGAGTTATTATGTTTTATTATATAAAAGGAGTCTATGGGATGGCACTGACACAATTCAATACAGGGGTGAAAATGAGGTCTCTTTAATTTCGCTGCTGGAGGTAAAATTCCTTCAAGGCGTGATGATAGCAACTGACCGGTATGGTTTAAATCCAGTGAGGAAAAATTAGGCTCAGTCACAGTCAGGTAAATATGTATTCTCTCACAGTAGAGCCGTAAATAAATTATCGTTACTGGCACTGTTCATCTTCCAGTTTATATTACAGATTGTAATTAAATTTGATGAGTTATTTTAAAAAAGTTCTTGGAGGTGCTTTCTTTCATGTAATTGATAGCTAGGTCGCAGCGGACCGCCACAAGAATTATATTTAAAAATGTTCCATCAATATGTCTGGAAGTTAAGAACCGAGTCTGAAAAGGACTCTGTATGATTTCTCTATTGCTTTTTTAATGCTGGGATTGCAAAGGTTACGATCACTCTGTAGGAAGAAAAAAACCATGTAATATACCGAAAAATCAAATAACATTCTAAAGCGCGATGAATTTCCCGTTAAGACTATATATACCCTCGCGTATTGGTAGTGATCACGACATGGTATTGATGACGCTCAAGCTTAAACTTAAAAAGAACTATAATCAAAACAGATGTTCTCAGTTAAGATTCAATTTAGACAAACTGAAAGATCCAGAAATCGCGGGAATCTTTGAGGCAACTGTTGGAGGAAAATTCGCAGCTCTCAATTTTTTGGAGGATGATATCAACTCAATCACAGAGAACATGAAAGACGTGCTCATTGAATCAGCAACAGAAATACTTGGTAAAAGAAAGAAAATAAACAAACCATGGGTTACAGATGACATTCTGAAGTTATGTGATACACGGCGGGAAATGAAAAAGGTTAAGAAAGAGGTTCCTGAAGCAGCATGGCAATACAGTATGGTGAATAAAAATATTAGGAAGAAAATGAAACAGGCCAAAGAAAAATGGGTAGCTGATCAATGTGAGTCCATTAATACGGGGCTAATAAAAGGTAACAGCAAGGCAGCTTTTGACACATTAAGAAAACTATCAAAACCCCAACAGCCCAGGGTAACTGTCATAGAAGATAGCAATGGGGCTCTGCTCAATGAAAAAACAGCTGTAATGAGAAGGTGGACAGAATATTGTAAAGAATTATATAACTGTAAACTTGACACTGACTTAGGCATATTAAACAACATTAAGTGCGAAAACAGGGAACTCGGAAATGCAGCAATATTACGGGAAGAAGTGGAAGAGGCTATATGTTCGATGAAAGGAGGGAAGTCACCGGGTGTGGATAATATCCCAGCAGAGCTCTTGAAATATGGAGGACCAGATATAGTAAAAATCATGACAACAATTTGCCAGAAGATATGGAGTACAAAAAAATGGCCAAAAGAATGGACGCAGTCATTAGTAATACCGCTTCCAAAGAAAGGAAATCTAAAAATGTGCAAGAACTACAGAACCATTAGCCTTATTAGTCATCCAAGTAAGGTGATGTTAAGGATACTTTTGAACAGAATAAAACAGAAATCAGAAGAAATCTTGTCAGAGGAACAGGCTGGCTTTAGACCAAAAAGAAGTACCTCAGAACAAATCTTCAATATTAGATTACTTATCGAAAAACATCTCCAACATCAACACGATTTATACCATAACTTCATCGATTTCACAAAAGCCTTCGATCGAGTCTGGCATGAAGGCTTATGGCAAGTAATGAGAAAATTCAATTTTGATACCAACATCATAGATATCATTGAAGCACTATACAAGGACGCAAGCAGTGCTGTTTTTGCAAGCAACGACATTGGAGAATTTTTCAAAACAACTGTAGGAGTTCGGCAGGGATGTATCCTGTCCCCAGTGCTCTTTAATATTTATCTAGAACATATTATGCAGGAGGCTCTCTACGATTATAAATCAACCATATCGATTGGAGGCCGACCTCTGTGCAACCTACGTTTTGCTGATGATATTGATCTGATAGCTGGATCAGAATCAGAACTTCAAGACCTTACCTCTAGACTGGAGAAAGTAACAAGAACGTATGGGATGGAAATTAATATAGAAAAAAGCAAGATATTGGTGAATAGCCATAAGAAACATGTTCCGACCAACATTACGTTAAATGGGCAAACGTTAGAAGAAGTTAACACCTTTAAATATCTCGGGTCCACTATATGTAGTGATGGAAGATCAAGTAAAGAAATCAAGACAAGACTTGAGATGGCCTCAGCTGCCATGACAAAGTTGAATGTGATCTGGAAAAGTAACATCAGTTTTCCTGTGAAGATCAAATTATACAAATCACTTGTATTATCTATTCTCTTGTATGGGTGTGAGAGCTGGACACTCACTGCAGATACGGAGCGAAGGATTCAGGCTTTCGAGCATAAATGTTATAGAAGAATTTTGCGCATTTGCTATAAAGAGCACAAAACAAATGTCTATGTTAGAGAGAAGATAAACACCTATGCAGGCCACCAAGAACCACTTTTGTCAATAGTGAAATGTCGAAAGCTTGCCTGGTTTGGGCATGTAACTCGTCATGACTCCCTTTCGAAAACGATCCTTCAGGGGACAGTCGAAGGTAAACGGAGAAGAGGAAGGCAGAGAAAATCCTGGGCTGATAACATCAAAGAATGGGCAGGACACGGTTTTTCCACACTTGTACGCATTGCTGAGGATAGAGAGCAGTGGAGGACCCTGTCTGCTGATGCTTCCACCATGGCACCCCTACGACCCATGACGGGTTACGGGCTGAGATGAGATGATGATGATTTAATTATGTATTTAATAAACACTGCGCGAGTTCTAATGGTTAAAAAACACATCTATATATATATATGACTTAACTAAATTTATTAATTATAAATTCCTTCGCGACTATAAAAGTTACTTTAGCATTTAAGCCTCTATTATTTTTGGAAATAATATAACAGGTATAACATTACATTTACAACTGGGAACTATTGAGATGGTTTAATTTAATAAATTTAAATTAACACAATATCCAGTGAAATAGAATGAATGAACTAGACCACTGATCACTAGACACAGTTATATTTTACCGTTTTGCACAGAATAGAATTCACTGCAAATATATATGAAAATCCAGGGGAAAATCTATAACAAGATTTCAATATCGCTCGTGCTTCTGTCAAGTTCTGGCCAACGAGTGATAACATGCATTTCTTCATGGTCTGTATATCTACAACTGTAATGCAAGATTGGGGGGACATGAGAAATTTGACACCTTTTTTGATCTCAGAAGACATTTGGGGATCTGACCGCCAGACTAAAGAGAGAAGCCGCCCCTGGTCTCTCGTATCTTCGCTCGCTGCTTGCGCCGGCTTTCCCGTTCGCTCCCACTGCGATCGGTTTCGTGTTTAACACCGAGATGCGAAATACCGGCAGGAAACTTGCGTCGCTCGTTTCAGGGACCACTACTGCCTTTGATAGCATGCCGCCAGTCCTTCCTGAGATCTCCCCCAGTGTCTTTGATCGTGGTCACTACTATCGTTTGATGCTGGCAACGCCCTCCACTGGCCAAGTTAATGAAAATACCTGCATATGATTGCTCAAGAGATATCCGCGGGCGTGATTTAATCTCTCCTTAAATCAATGCGATGACCAGAATGAACGGTAGGTAAACTGTCCACATATTAATCAGCCCACGTGTTGACCATCTGCGTGGAAAGGTTGCATAGCTAATGAGTCCAGGTGAAAAAAATCCCGTATGACGAAAAGTTACAATATATTCGGGGGCAATGATGCTATACGAAGGGGTCGTTACAAACGGTTGAACTATATCATCCAACGCTTCAGGGGTACCGATGTTATGAGAGAGTTCTACCATCATCTAACAAATTCAGGGACGGATGAGTTGTCTGTCACACTATGTTCCAGTCTTGACTTATGAATGCGAGTCATGGGCAATGACTACAACCCACAAAAGCCAGCCCCAAACCTCAGAAATGAGGTATCCGAGGAAGGTGGTTAAAGTAACATGAGGAGACATGGTCCGCAACCAGACGATACGTCATGGCCTCAAAACCCAGCCCCTGCCGACACAAGTAGAACAGACCTAATTACGATAGTTTGGCCATGTCTGCAGAATAGGAGAAGATCGACTACCACGACAAGAAACTCTAAGTCATGAATCCAGACTTCCAGGACGACCCAGAGTTCGCTGGGAGGCCAGTATTAAACAATCTTTGAAGGACCGATGACCAGATCTGAAGCTGGCCAGGAGGAAGACATCTGATAGGATAGTATGGCGCTCTTTCTGACAAATCTCTACACTCCATGGTAGAAGTAAGTACTACAGTAAACTCTTAAAGGACGGTGGTCAAGTATTCAGGGCCGATTTACAACAGCTGCTTGTGATGATGAGCCAGTTTTTGTGTGACTGCTACATTTAAACTACGTTTTTGTTTTGTTTAGCTCAAAATGTATATTGTATTTCTTCTCAATAAATTTCCTTTGCAGCTATATATAGAACCACCGTACTTCTGAAAAACATGAAAAGAAATTACCCTTAAACTTTATAACTGTATGAAAACTCAAAAGGGACAGAAAATTCCTTACGTCAAACATGGGAAAGACCACGCACTATTAAAAGTCACTAATCGTTATGTCATCTCGATAAGCTTTGTTTTTTTCCTTTCTGTCAAAATTAACAAGGACAACAAAATGTAAACGTGACAATAAACGGAAAAAACCACAAGTGACGTGTCCGACCTAAGGAATCAAAACAAACAAAGCAAAATTCTGATTATTGGAAATACCCGGCTTTAGAAGCTGGTCTCGGCCAATCACTGGCAGCAATATAAGTTATGTATGCCAGCGAACCAAACATTTACTTCGTCTGCACAGCTCGCACTAGTCTAAGCGTTAGTGCTGCAACATACTACTTGTACATCCATCAGTAGTATATTCTTTTTTTTTAAAGTCAATCCAGCTGTCAAATTAAATACCGTTTTTCTGAACATCTTTGCAAACTTTACCTGCGTTATCAGGGTTGAATCACAGACGATGATACAAATGTGCGACTTTACCCAAATAACTAACTACTTAAGCCGCCCAAGTCGATAATTCTTAAAGAAGGATCCGGAGATGCAGTTATAGCACGTAAGTTTGTATTTTGTTGTTATTTTCTTAAGCAGTGTTGTTTGTTTTATTAACTGCATCCTCAATATTTAGTCGTACATTATTATGTTTGAACAAGCTTGAAGCAGTGTTATGGTTCGGGTATAGGTTTAACGGTATAACAATAGAAATATTCAGCTGTCTCGCCCAACTGCTTATAGATAGGGCGGCGAACCACTTGGGTTCAATAAAAGATAGTTGCTAATGCCTATCTGTAGGGCGGCGAACTACTTGGATTGATTAAAAAATAGTTGCTAATGCCTACATGTAGGGCGGCGAACCGCTTGGATTGATTAAAAGATAGTTGCTAATGCCTATCTGTAGGGCGGCGAACCGCTTGGATGGTTAAAAGATAGTTGCTAATGCCTACCTGTAGGGCGGCGAACCGCTTGGATGGTTAAAAGATAGTTGCTAATGCCTACCAAAACCCTGTTTTGAGCACACGTGACTGAGGATGGGTGAGACTTCAATAAGCGATAAGGTGATAATGCGTTGTTTGTTTATGTTGTTTTCTGTTTAATGAACAGCCTTAATGTGCGTCACATCTTATTATTTGTGAAAAAGGATACTTAAAAACAGGATTAGGATTACGTTTTAACTTCGTGTTAACTGTGATTTTTTTTTAAGTTCATCCCAAGCAGCACGTCCGATTTAGCGATAGCCATTAGGCCAGTAAATGTCTATTATTCCGTGATTCAAAGATGGGGAAAAAAAAGGGGGGGGGGGGAGCTACTGTAAATTGCTATTTTCAAAAATAACTGCAGGATTTCGGTAGAGATGCACAGAGTTAACTTACAGCAGTAATAGCAGTACATACCAACACATTTGATGGTATAATGCCATTGATTGTCACGGAAACGGCGGCCATATTGGATTTCAATCCTAAAGTAAAGCTTTTTTATTTGTTGAGATGTGAGCATCAAAGTTGACATGGAAGCTTTTCATTGTATTTTAAAACGTTTGAAGTATTTCATTTTTTGATGACGGTAGTAATGATTCTGAGATTGATAATTTTACAACATTTTTTTTCAATAAATCAAAATTTTGATAAGGAATCTTAAATCGGATCTGACAAAAGTGGTCAATGTTGACCACAATGTATGCATCACGATAGCCACATACGAAAAGTTAAAAAATACAGTATCTGCACTCAGTCATTATCAGTGTAAAACAAAAAAAGAAACAAGCACTGATCTACAAATTACCACCCTCATTATCAGTGTAAAAAATAAAAATAAATGAAAAAAAAAGCACAGATCTACAAATTACCACCGTCATTATCAGTGTAAAAAATAAAAATAAACGAAAAAAGCACAGATCTACAAATTACCACCGTCATTATCAGTGTAAAGAAAGAAGGCAAGAAAGAAGCACAGATCTACAAATTACCACCGTCATCTTCAGTGTAAAATAAAAAAAAAGAAGAAAGAAAGAAGCCCATATCTACAATTTACTACCGTCATTATCAGTGTAAAGAAAGAAGCACAGATCTACAAATTACCACCGACATTATCAGTGTAAAGAAAGAAGGAAAGAAAGAAGTACAGATCTACAAATTACCACCGTCATTATCAGTGTAAAAAATAAAAATAAACGAAAAAAGCACAGATCTACAAATTACCACCGTCATTATCAGTGTAAAGAAAGAAGGCAAGAAAGAAGCACAGATCTACAAATTACCACCGTCATCTTCAGTGTAAAATAAAAAAAAAGAAGAAAGAAAGAAGCACATATCTACAAATTACCACCGTCATTATCAGTGTAAAGAAAGAAGCCAATATCTACAAATTACCACCGTCATTATCAGTGTAAAGAAAGAAGGAAAGAAAGAAGCACAGATCTACAAATTACCACCGTCATCATCAGTGTAAAATAAAAAAAGAAGAAAGAAAGAAGCACATATCTACAAATTACCACCGTCATTATCAGTGTAAAGAAAGAAGCCAATATCTACAAATTACCACCGTCATTATCAGTGTAAAGAAAGAAGGAAAGAAAGAAGCACAGATCTACAAATTACCACCGTCATCATCAGTGTAAAATAAAAAAAGAAGAAAGAAAGAAGCACATATCTACAAATTACCACCGTCATTATCAGTGTAAAGAAAGAAGCACATATCTACAAATTACTACCGTCATTATCAGTGTAAAGAAAGAAGGCAAGAAAGAAGCACAGATCTACAAATTACCACCGTCATCTTCAGTGTAAAATAAAAAAAAAGAAGAAAGAAAGAAGCACATATCTACAAATTACCACCGTCATTATCAGTGTAAAGAAAGAAGCCAATATCTACAAATTACCACCGTCATTATCAGTGTAAAGAAAGAAGGAAAGAAAGAAGCACAGATCTACAAATTACCACCGTCATCATCAGTGTAAAATAAAAAAAGAAGAAAGAAAGAAGCACATATCTACAAATTACTACCGTCATTATCAGTGTAAAGAAAGAAGGAAAGAAAGAAGCACAGATCTACAAATTACCACCGTCATCATCAGTGTAAAATAAAAAAAGAAGAAAGAAAGAAGCACAGATCTACAAATTACACCGTCATTATCAGTGTAAAGAAAGAAGCCAATATCTACAAATTACCACCGTCATCATCACTGTAAAAAAAGAAGGAAAGAAAGAAGCACAGATCTACAAATTACCACCGTCATCATCAGTGTAAAATAAAAAAAGAAGAAAGAAAGAAGCACATATCTACAAATTACCACCGTCATTATCAGTGTAAAGAAAGAAGCCAATATCTACAAATTACCACCGTCATTATCAGTGTAAAGAAAGAAGGAAAGAAAGAAGCACAGATCTACAAATTACCACCGTCATCATCAGTGTAAAATAAAAAAAGAAGAAAGAAAGAAGCACATATCTACAAATTACTACCGTCATTATCAGTGTAAAGAAAGAAGGCAAGAAAGAAGCACAGATCTACAAATTACCACCGTCATCTTCAGTGTAAAATAAAAAAAAAGAAGAAAGAAAGAAGCACATATCTACAAATTACCACCGTCATTATCAGTGTAAAGAAAGAAGCCAATATCTACAAATTACCACCGTCATTATCAGTGTAAAGAAAGAAGGAAAGAAAGAAGCACAGATCTACAAATTACCACCGTCATCATCAGTGTAAAATAAAAAAAGAAGAAAGAAAGAAGCACATATCTACAAATTACCACCGTCATTATCAGTGTAAAGAAAGAAGCCAATATCTACAAATTACCACCGTCATTATCAGTGTAAAGGAAGAAGGAAAGAAAGAAGCACAGATCTACAAATTACCACCGTCATCATCAGTGTAAAATAAAAAAAGAAGAAAGAAAGAAGCACATATCTACAAATTACTACCGTCATTATCAGTGTAAAGAAAGAAGGAAAGAAAGAAGCAAAGATCTACAAACTACCACCGTATAAACAACAAAGACGAAAGATTTTACATTGAAATAGCGGTCTAACAAAAGTGCATGGTGGAATAACCTGATTACATAAGAATAACGAGCCTAGAGCTAGCTGCTTCGTTGTCTCTATTTCCTTCTTTTTCGTAATATCAGAATTCGATTTCAAATTAAATATATGAATCCCAACCACATTCTCAACAAACAAAAAAATCCCCCCAAAAATCAATAACTCTAACAGTGAAGTACGCTGGGACATGCCCTGGACCAACTCATGAATCGATCATATTTGAAGTACATGAATAGGGGCGGCGGTAAAATTACCTCTAACCGCGGCATAACCAGTTTCGTGTAATCTGGCCTATACTGTTATAGAGTGGAACTGGAGAAGTGATTGCGTCTATAATTAGTCTGGGTCGTCCTATGGTAGGCTACATATTCGGGTCACGTGGTGGTTCGTGCTAGACCTTTGTCAGTGAAGCATTATTTATGTAATGCGTAGCTGGCAGAGTGGATAGTGGCGATTCGCTCCCGTATCTAGGCGGTGGGTGCCGTTCGGAAGGTCCTGGTTCGATCCCGGTAAGCCTATCACTTCTGTTGTTTTTCTGTTGTCTGGTCTTCTACTTCTTTATTTCTCACTGAGTGCCTGATAACATACCTTTGTGTGTTGTTTGTTTATTTATTCATCGTTATATCGATCAGCGTGAATAATGTACATTCATAAAGATCACATACATAGAATTGGGATATGTGGTACTCGGTCACTACATAAAAGTAACACGTTCACAATAATCCCCACTACAGATCTAAAGGACAACTTATACCAAAGCTAAGATATTTACTGATGATAGTGATCTAGTCGTAAAGGTAAGGATAGGGATCCCGTTACACTCCAGTTGAGGCATATTGGGAATATGGTGTTAGACCCATCTTTTCTTTACCATGTGTCACGTAGACAGATAATCTATTTTACCATCTTGTCCATAATTTGATTACTCCTTTAAATGTTCTGTTTTCCTGGACATTTTGTATTTTCTTTTTCTTTCATTTTCTACCTTCGTGGCCAAACTTTTTCACCTTCTCAAACCCCACCCGAGGTTTGGTTACGTTCCGGCCTGTAGCGGTCAGCGAACGATAATATTATCTAAGCCGCACCTGGTCTGACCAGGGGAATATCTCTTACGTTTACAGTCTTTGATCACGAGCGAAAGGGTCCCTGTGTTTGGCTTCCAGAACGCTGCTTCGGATCATAATATTATGCATCCTGGAAACAGGGGGAGACAAACCCGCGGTCAGTCTTTGGGTTTTTGCCCTTAGACAAGATAGAGCATAATGTTATGCATTTCTCTACCTGGGGAACTTTCGCACGATTTCTGTTGTCTTACTCTAGATTACGTCTTTCGCCGAACTTCTGTAGAAATATGCAGGCCAGGTGTCCGGGGGGAGCGTCCTTTGTGATCTATAAGAGTAGACTGGTTTTAATAGACAAAGACATTCGTAAATTTTCCTGGCCCGTAGATGACCATCATGAGATAAGGCAAACTTTAACACTGTACTAGAATGTGTTTGCCTATGTTCTAGTCATTTTTCGGGGTGAGTTGACATATCTTATAATTATAATATATTAGATTCATGTTAGCTTTTATATATCTGTTAGGAAAGTGAATTTATTTCTGAGGACTTCTCCTAGTAATTTTAATCAGTGATAAGGTAGCGCTGTCTACGCCTATTAAGTGGTGCTTAAACTGTTACGGTTTATCATGGGTTAAATGTTAAACTTACAATAACAGATATTAGGCGTAGAATCAGTCCACGAATGCTTACCATTGGGTTAAGAGTCAGCAAAATTAACTGTCATTTCTGTAAGATAATGTCAGGTGTGGATTGTTCACTAAAAACTGAATAGTGAGATGCAGGTAATAACTCTGGATTATAGGAGATAGTCACTTTTTCCTTTTTGATAGATATTTCTAGTGGCAAGGGAGGATCATTTTATGCTTACTTGTGTGGCTAGGCATTAGTCTATAACTTTTACGGAAAGCAGTCACCAGGCATAGATATAATTATATCTTATGATCTAGCCACAACTGTATTATTATAGCAAGAACATTGCATTTTCTTTGTACTCATTTTGTGGAATGCTAATATATTTTCCAAAGGGGACATACGATTTATTTGTGTAATGTCAAATGCTGTAATCTTGTAGTGAAATTGACAGAGATACAACGGTAAAATTCCTCCCAAGGATAACATTTAAGGATAAAAACATAATGCGTAGGCTGCTGATGTACATGATCGCCTAGACCGCGGGTCATCACCCTCCATAAATTTGACTTGCTAGACCGGAGGGGAACGGAGGATCAAAAAGGAAAAAAATATGACTGGAAAGGCTAAAGAGACGCAATTGGGGGGGGGAAATGGATGAAAGTAAAAATCCACGTTCCCCAAATTGACACGAGGTACGGAATTGGACGTTTTGCGATACCAAGCGCTTGATTTGAATTTGAGCGGAAGAACGCAGATGTCTGAAAAAAATTACAAAAATTAAAAAGTAAATTTTTCTTAATATTAATGTTAGGAATATAAAAATTAGCTGGCCAGATGGCCTATTCTGAGCAGTGAACTAATATGGTCTTAATTTTACAGACGGATAGATAATATTGAAAATAATGACAAAAGACAGTGTAGTTCACATCATCGACAGACTGAATTGAATAAAAAGTGTCGTTATTTGCACTCAAAAACACGACCTTGGGAACAGGTGTTCAAATTTACTTAGCATAAAGTGAAGGGACATTGGTGGTAGCTGTGTCTAAATATAACTTTTTACAACAAAAATTTGAAGGGGAGAGAACGGTTGGGTCAAAAATCGAGCACAATTTTGTAGAAACACAAGTAGAGACGGACAGACTAACAGATAACCATCCATACGTGACTGAAGCTTGACTGAAATGACTTTAGTGAGGAAATTTGAAATTAAAAATAAACCTCGGCAGTGATTGGCCACAGACAATCATATTATTAGCGCTCAGAGCGCATTTGGGGTCATTCTTCAATAATTGTTCAGTGTTAGACACAGATTTTAAAGTGTGGTGTTTTCCATATGAAAGACAGTGAGTTAAATTTAGGGACGCCATCCTATAGCCAGCAGCTCAGCTGAGTTTTGCTAGCACTTCTGTGTTAATTATTCATAATCTGGTAAGATTGAAATTATTTCTTTATATATTTTGAATATTGTTTCATGTTCGAGTGATTTGATACTGCCATATCATAATCTAGCCTTACAAACAAGTAGGGATTTTGCTCTAGACCCCCGCCCAAGTCAGGGTCTAGGGACTAACAATGTACCTAAACACCAGCAAGGATTATGCAAGACAGATCAAGAGTTGAGAATAAGGAAACATATTACCTATCCTCTTTTAGGGTAGAAAACTAATAATTATTTTTCAGAATCTATAGTCTGGGAGGATCTATCGGATGTAAACCCACCATGGTAACTGTGCTGTTTGGTCAGAGAGATCTGACCTGTCTGTATAATGTGGTTGTTGTGTCAGTGTGGTGTCCAGACGTGGGTAGAGAATAGATTTTGACACATGGCCCATACTTTGATTGCAGAGCTGCGAGTTTCTGTCGTCAACGAAGCAGTATCTATTCAGTTGGTGACTTACTCGAGTGTATCTGTGCAGTACTTGTGACAGAGACCACCATTATTGCCCGCCAGCACGGAGAGGTGGGACCACCTGATTTCAGCACCAGAGCTACAACTACAAGATGAGTGAGCCTCTGGTCTGCTGGACATTCACCAACCCCATTTAGTTACAGATACCCCATAAAAATTCCCACCATTTTCTGGACACTGTGTAGTCAATATAGACAGGCGTGATGAGACCACCCCAACAGCACAGACAATAAATATCCTCCCTAGTAGCTGACTACCAGAACATTTTAATAAAACTAACTATTCTAGTACTTAAATATGTACACTTTTGCATTTATTATGTAACATTCCATGCATAATTTTCATAAATTTTAAATCCTTCTTTTAAAACAAGTTCTGGTCAAAATAAAACTTGATCCAGAACAAATAAATGTAATATAATTATATCAAAAACTTTACACACGTGAGTTAGTTCAGTGTATTTTAACACTTGTTAATATTATTAGTCTTGTTAAATATCTGTGGGTATATCTATAACCTATTACACCACACTACATATCATAACCCTAGACACTTTACGTAGCCACATTCATAAAAAAAAAATTAAGTGTGAGGTCGTAGTGGTAGCAAGAAAGGCCTTCTGACAATTCACAACTACATTTTATCTCAGGAGCCTTCACAGCTGGCCTCATACATTACATTTAGTAATATCACCATCATACAATACCATCAAAAACCACTACATATATTGGGGTCTTGTCCAGGGATAATTAGCCCAACAGTAATATTAGGATCTCCTGGTGGGAGAAATAAAAGTAGGGAAATAAATTGTAAAATTTCCTTTAAAATTAAAAGTGTCCCTGCAGATAAAAGTTGGTGAATCTTCACAGCCAGTAATAATTAATTAGTTAACTGGTTAGTTAGAATTAGTTAGACTATAGTCATAAGAAGTACTTAGTGTATTTACTGGTTAGAGAGTGATCTTGTATATTATTATATTGTCTAAAAAGTATGGCGGAGCTGGCAAAATTTAGATCAGCTGCTGTGCTCACCGCGAAGGAGATGGGAATGGATGGTCAAATTTTAATTCAATATGTAACGGCTGAATGTGATAAATATATTGAAAGGGAAGATAGAAAGGTAGCTGAAGAGAAGAGGTTACAAATTGAGGCTGATAGAGAAATTAAGAGGCTGCAGATTGAGGCAGAAGAAAAAACGACAGCAAAGGGAGGCAGAAGAAAAACGACAGCAAAGGGAGGCAGAAGAAAAACGACAGCAAAGGGAGGCAGAAGAAAAAAGGTTGACTGCCGAAAGGGAGGCAGAAGATAGAAGGTTGCAGAGGGAGCACGAATTACGACTAAGGGAGCTGGAATTACAAGGCCCGGCTCCTGAAAATGGTGCCAGCCCTTTTGCCTCAGATGCTACGCCCAGTCTGGGAGCCTCAAACTCAGCTATGGGGTTTCATTTAGACCATTTTGTTGAAAAAGACGATGACATAGAGGGGTACCTAGGACGTTTTGAGTTATTAGCTACTACATATGGGTTAGAGAGAGAGAGGTGGAGTTTAAAGCTATCACAGGGATTGAGGGGTACTTCTTATGAAGTATTTGCCAAAATGAACAGGGAAGACCAAGACAATTATGACATGTTAAAGCAGGCTTTGTTATTAAGGTACGAGAAGAATGGTGAATTTTATCGTAAGAAATTTAGAAATGCCAAACTGTTGTCTGGGGAGACATACCACCAATTCTCTGCCAGACTAGAAACCTATTTGGAGAAATGGACGGCTCTGGGGAAGACCCAAGATCTTAAAGAAATGATCATGATTGAGCAATTGAGAGAGTCCATGGCTCCAGACATGAGAAAATTTCTCATGGAACAAGGTGCAGAGAAGTTGGGGGAAATTTTAAATGTTGCTGAGAGGTATCAGGCAGCCCAGGCAGAGGTAAGTGGTGCTAAAAAGAAGCACATAGACAATTTTAAAGCTCCACAGCAATTTAATAAATTTGATAATAGAGAGCAGGGAAATAAAGGTAGGACAAACTTTGAGCGGCCAAGAAATGACTATCGCGACAGAAACTCACAGTTCAATGACCAAAAGTTCAATGAAAGAAAACCGTTGAACCAAGGAAAAAGATGGTGTAAATGGTGCAAGAAGGATAACCATAACACCGAATTTTGTAGAAGGAAACCTTCAAACATTGCTGCAATGAAGTCGGGGACGCAAAGATTAAAGGTTAATCCTAAGGGACAACAGGAACCTTATCACCCCCCAGTTTGTGAGGATGTTATTTGTAATGGGGTCACCATAAGGTGCCTTTATGATACAGGTTTGGATTATGATTCAGTTGTGAAGTCTAGCCTAGTGGACCCAAGTCAGTATACCACAGAAACAGTGGAAATACAAGGGGCGACTAAGGACATACCACTCATGACACTTCCCATCGCAAGGATAACGGTGAAAACTCGCTATGTGGAAGGAGAAATCAGAGCAGCAGTGATAGATGAACCAATCTACCCTCTGATATTGGGGTGTAGATACGTCTTCTTGGGGAATCCCGAGAAACCTGTGATCATGGCGACAGTGCAGACCAGGTCACAGAAGAAGGAGGAAGAAGGTGAACCTATAAATGCTCATCCAGAGGAGATGAGGAAGGCGCAGGCTGAGGATAGGACACTCAAGCCCTGTTTTAAAAAATTGCCCAAATGCCACACACCTCCGAGCAAGGGGGAATATTTCATGAAGAACAAACTCTTATACAGGAAGGCCGGAACTGGAACAAATGGTCACAACCAGCTGGTTCTTCCCATTCATATAGAGATAAAGTGATGGAACTCGGGCATGCGATTCCCTTCAGTGGTCACATGGGGATCAGCGCCACAGGACAGCGTATAGCTTGTCATTACTTCTGGCCAGGGATAACGGAGGATATAAAAAGATATGTCAAATCCTGCCCAGAATGTCAAAGGGTAGCTCCAAAGCACTGGACTGCTCCTGCAACTCTAGGGGAAATGCCCATAGTGGGAACACCTTTTGAGAGGGTTGCAGTGGATATTGTAGGACCTCTCACTCGGACCAAGAGGAGGAACAGTTACATCCTTACTCTGGTGGACACTTGTTCTATGTGGGGAGAGGCGGTAGCCCTGCCATCAATTGATTCAAAACATGTAGCAGAGGCACTACTTACAATATTTACCCGATTAGGATTCCCGCATCAAATCTTGACGGATAATGGTTCTCAGTTCAAGGGGAAACTAACGGAAGAAGTTTTTAAGCTATTTCAAGCCAGGCACTTTCATTGTAGTCCGTACCATCCACAAGGGAACGGCCAGGTAGAGAGGTTCAATGGGACTCTCATTTCTATCCTGAGAAAGCTGGCACACGAAAAACCGGATCTGTGGGATCAATTCCTGCCCGCCGCATTGTTTGCGTACCGGGAGGTACCACATAGTTCAACCGGGATGGCTCCCGCAACTCTGCTATTTGGGAGGCCAATAAAAGGTCCATTAGAAGCTCTATTAAGGACCTGGACAGATGAGAAGGCGGAAGAGACTGTTACCTCATCGTATCAATATGTGAACGAACTGACCACTCGTTTGAAAGCTGGATGGAAACTGGCAAATGATAATTTGAAACAAGCCAGGAAGAAACATGCAGCATATTTTAATAGGAAGGCAAAGGACAGGGAACTGGCAGTCGGAGAGAAGGTGCTGCTTCTACTACCCGGAAGCCAGAATAAATTACAAATTGGTTGGCAAGGTCCATATACGGTTCTAGAGAAGGTGTCTAGAACAAACTATAAAATTGACAAAAAGGGGAAGGAAAAAGTTTATCATGTAAACCTGTTAAAGAAGTATCTGGACAGACCACTCCAGGAAAGCACCCCCTTATTGACCTTGGCTATTGCAACCCAGATGCAAAAAGAACCACTCACCTCACATGAATACCCATTACATCCTTGTGAAACAGCAGCACAGGTAAAAGTCAGTAAGCACCTGACTAAAAACCAGAGGGAGAGAGTTCAACAAGTTCTGGAGGAACATACAGATGTATTAACAGATAAACCAGGCCATACAAATTTGCTACAGTATGACATGAAACTGGTAGACTCAAACCCAATCTGTATGAGAGCCTATTCTATTCCGTTCGCGAAGGAGAAGGCATTGAAGGAAGAAATAGAGTATTTGTTGAAGGAGGGGATTATTTCGCACAGTGAATCATCTTTTAGTTCTAGTGTCGTTTTGTTGAGGAAACCGTCTGGGGAACACAGACTGTGCATAGATTACAGGAAACTGAATGCTGTCACAGAAGGACAAGTGGATCCATTACCAGACACAAAACAGTTATTTGCCAGACTGAACAAGGCAAAATACTTTTCAAAGGTGGATCTTAGTAAAGGCTATTACCAGATCCCAGTGAAGCCTGAAGTGAGACCTTATTTGGCTTTTAGCACTTCGGATGGACATTATGAATTCAATATGCTACCATTCGGACTGAAAAATGCTCCGAGTGTGTTTTCAAGGATGATGCGAAAATTGTTGGATCCCCTGAATAACCCATGTATCACGAATTTCATGGATGATATTCTCGTCGCCACAGAGACATTTGAAGAACACATTGAAGCTCTGGAGATGTTGTTTGATAGACTTCGGGAGGCGAACTTAACTGCTAGGCCAACAAAATGTTGTATTGGATGCAAAGAGTTGGAATTCTTGGGACACACTGTATATCAGGGTAATATGACCCCTGATCCTAAGAACTTGGAAAAACTGCAGAGAGCACCTAGGCCGCAAACAAAAAAGGACGTGCGATCATTCGTGTCGTTATGCGGATTTTATCAGAAATACATCAAAAATTTTAACGCTATTTGTGCTCCTCTGACTGATCTGACTCGCAAGGGACTTCCAGATAAAATTATTTGGACTGCACAATGTGAACTAGCGTTCCAAGAGTTAAAGGAAAAACTCACTAGCAAGCCTATTCTCAAACTGCCTGATTTGACACAGGACTTTGTCTTAAGAACCGATGCAAGTAATGTAGGACTCGGAGGGGCTTTGTTGCAAAGATCATCTTCACCTGATGGGGAACTGAAACCAGTCGCTTATGCAAGCCGCAAATTGAATAAGGCGGAACAAGGATACTCCACAAGCGAAAAAGAATGTTTAGCATTAATCTGGGCAATAAAGAAGTTTCAAATCTATCTGTATGGTAGGACATTTGTGGTGGAGACGGATCATCAGCCTCTCGTGTTCTTGTCTCAGGCTAAGCATGAAAACGCAAGATTGCTGAGGTGGTCTTTATTGCTTCAACCTTATCAGTTTAGTATCCAATATATCCCAGGCAAATTGAATGTCGGTGCAGATTTCCTCAGTCGGCACCCCTGTGATCAAAATTAGAGTAATGGCAGACGTGAGGAGTAATTTTACCTATGTGTATCGCTGGTTTTGGAACTTGCCATAGGCATGTTTTCAGGTGGGGAGATGTGTAGTGAAATTGACAGAGATACAACGGTAAAATTCCTCCAAAGATAACATTTAAGGATAAAAACATAATGCGTAGGCTGCTGATGTACATGATCGCCTAGACCGCGGGTCATCACCCTCCATAAAAATTGACTTGCTAGACAGGAGGGGAACGGAGGATCAAAAAGGAAAAAAATATGACTGGAAAGGCTAAAGAGACGCAATTGGGGGGGGGGAAATGGATGAAAGTAAAAATTCAAGTCCCCCAAATTGACACGAGGTACGGAATTGGACGTTTTGCGATACCAAGCGCTTGATTTGAATTTGAGCGGAAGAACGCAGATGTCTGAAAAAAATTACAAAAATTAAAAAGTAAATTTTTCTTAATATTAATGTTAGGAATATAAAAATTAGCTGGCCAGATGGCCTATTCTGAGCAGTGAACTAATATGGTCTTAATTTTACAGACGGATAGATAATATTGAAGATAATGACAAAAGACAGTGTTGTTCACATCATCGACAGACTATTGAATCTAAAAGTGTCGCTAATTGCACACAAAAACACGACCTTGGGGACGCAGGTGTTCAAATTTACTTAGCATAGAAGTGAAGGGACATTGGTGGTAGCTGTGTCTAAATATAACTTTTTACAACAAAAATTTGAAGGGGAGAGAACGGTTGGGTCAAAAATCGAGCACAATTTTGTAGAAACACAAGTAGAGACGGACAGACTAACAGATAACCATCCATACGTGACTGAAGCATGACTGAAATGACTTTAGTGAGGAAATTTGAAATTAAAAATAAACCTCGGCAGTGATTGGCCACAGACAATCATATCATTAGCGCTCAGAGCGCATTTGGGGTCATTCTTCAATAATTGTTCAGTGTTAGACACAGATTTTAAAGTGTGGTGTTTTCCCATATGAAAGACAGTGAGTTAAATTTAGGGACGCCATCCTATAGCCAGCAGCTCAGCTGAGTTTTGCTAGCACTTCTGTGTTAATTATTCATAATCTGGTAAGATTGAAATTATTTCTTTATATATTTTGAATATTGTTTCATGTTCGAGTGATTTGATACTGCCATATCATAATCTAGCCTTACAAACAAGTAGGGATTTTGCTCTAGACCCCCCGCCCAAGTCAGGGTCTAGGGACTAACAATGTACATAAACACCAGCAAGGGTTATGCAAGACAGATCAAGAGTTGAGAATAAGGAAACATATTACCTATCCTCTTTTAGGGTAGAAAACTAATAATTATTTTTCAGAATCTATAGTCTGGGAGGATCTATCGGATGTAAACCCACCATGGTAACTGTGCTGTTTGGTCAGAGAGATCTGACCTGTCTGTATAATGTGGTTGTTGTGTCAGTGTGGTGTCCAGACGTGGGTAGAGAATAGATTTTGACACATGGCCCATACTTTGATTGCAGAGCTGCGAGTTTCTGTCGTCAACGAAGCAGTATCTATTCGGGTGGTGATTTACACGAGTGTATCTGTGCAGTCCTTGTGACAGAGACCACCATTATTGCCCGCCAGCACGGAGAGGTGGGACCACCTGATTTCAGCACCAGAGCTACAAATACCAGATGAGTGAGCCTCTGGTCTGCTGGATATTCACCAACCCCATTTAGTTGCAGATACCCCATAAAAATTCCCACCATTTTCTGGACACTGTGTAGTCAATATAGACAGGTGTGATGAGACCACCCCAACAGCACAGACAATAAATATCCTCCCTAGTAGCTGACTACCAGAACATTTTAATAAAACTAACTATTCTAGTACTTAAATATGTACACTTTTGCATTTATTATGTAACATTCCATGCATAATTTTCATAAATTTTAAATCCTTCTTTTAAAACAAGTTCTGGTCAAAATAAAACTTGATCCAGAACAAATAAATGTAATATAATTATATCAAAAACTTTACACACGTGAGTTAGTTCAGTGTATTGTAACACTTGTTAATCTTATTAGTCTTGTTAAATATCTATGGGTATATTTATAACTATCACACCACAGTACACATCATAACCCTAGACACTTTACGCAGCTACATTCATAAAAAAAAAAATTAAGTGTGAGGTCGTAGTGGTAGCAAGAAAGGCCTTCTGACAATTCTCAATTACATTTTATCTCAGGAGCCTTCACAGCTGGCCTCATACAATTTACATGTAGTACCATCATCATCATACAAAACCATCAATACCACTACAAATCTGTTTATGTAAATTCATTTAATGTTGTAAGATGAATAAGCATATTCTTTTAACTGTAACTACAGGTTAGGTTTCCTGTATGTTGAGATTGGGAGAAGAGGAGGAGATTTTGCTGTCAGAACATTTAATGACAGTTACATGGGTGTACAAAAGATATTAAGACTATGCGGGCGCGTGTTGATAATTGATATTTTTAAGGAACAGGAGACATGGTTAAAGACAGCCCTAAACTATCATAGCAATAACTACAATAAATTTAATCCCATAGTGGAGCGAAACTTTCTGTATAAAGTTAGTGTGATTTATTATTTGCTTGAAGTAAAAGGGTGTCTCTTTTTGGGTCTCAGTTTCAGGGAGACCGAATCGCTAGAGCAGACTCCAGTCAGGCGAAGAACGACATATTCTCTTCGATCTAGAGGGTTTCTGTATACATCTAGCAACGAATCGTCAACCCCGTTCCTGAATCAAAACCCGTTTTTTTGTCAACGCCAAGTTAAGCTCACGCAGTGCAACGGAGCCAACGCTAAATCTGGAATCACCAAATGTAGTAGTAGTTCTCTACTCGCCTATTGGATTACCAGCCAGAGCATTGCGGCTTCCAGAATATCAAAACCGCTCAGCATGCCTATAGCAGAATTCCATATCACCCGCCTTTTTGTGCCTAAACGGGGCACTCAGCAAACCACAGCCAAACCAGTTTAAACAGGATTTACTACCCAGCACGCAAGAGCCTAGCGCCGGATAAGCGCGCCTGGGACTCTTTGTCCTCAAGTGACTTCTTCTGGTGTATTTTCTGGATACTTAAAACCTCGCACGTATGAGCAGCCATCTATGGACAGAGTTCCAGCCCCCCTCTCGCGAGTAGCGGTCACCAACGTTTAGCACCTTTGGTCCCACGAAAAAAGCGGACAGGCTAATGCGCTGTTCCCGACCCTTTCATCCATATTTACATTTTTAGCTCTTTACTAGAATCTCTATGTATGATAAGAGAAAAGAGTGAGAGCAGGAGATGCTTAGACAGTGAAAAGTGAGTTGAGGCTTGGAGAGAGAGATCATTTTGGTAAATCTTCTTCCAGGTTGTCTCAAGTCCATCTCCTATTTACACCTTATCTAAAGTGTAATCTATAACTCTGTCAGTCCACTATCCCTTGTCGATTTCACTACTATTGTCCAACTCGACAAATACTCTACCACTTTAACTCAACCACGACACCATGACACACTAGGGGTGCTGTGATCAGCATCACGTCGGCCGCCTTAACCTTCCCAGAGTTGCTCTGATACCCAATTCATGAGGCTGGAGCCGTTTGCGGTCTAAAAAATCGCTCCTCAACTGAGGATCGAACCACGGACCACCGAGCTGGACTAGTCGTACACGTATCATAATTTTTATTTCAGATTGTCAAATGTTTGGATGATGGTAAAATTGGTGGTGGTTGTAATGATAGTACAAGTCCTGATAATGGTGATGTTTAGGGCATGATGGTGGGACGAAACGGGGCGACCTCTATCGATCTTCGGTTCTCTACGGCAGTATCGGTACATTTGTAGTACCGATTTCTATTAGGTGCTGTTAATTATCGCACTTTTCTTTCTTTCTTCATTTTTTTCTGCTAAGTAGCAGATATCTGATTTTATCATATCACCCTGTAGGTGATAAATGTCACATTTGCAAGGAGTGCTACCCAGATTTGAGGTTATAGGCGCGGCCGACTAAAACTTACATCGGTCTACGCTATCGGCTTAATTCACCGATAAGAACCGGGGTTTGCGCACTCATAGGACAGATAACGAGATTACTGTCTGTGTGTCACATGTGGGCAGACAAATGTGATGTAATCGCTTCCAGTCACTTGTTAAGAAAAAGGAATAATGGATTTATTACATATTAGACAATATGAGTCTACAAATATGTTCGTGAGAGTGTATACAAGGCATCAGATGTCCATAAATGGTAATACGTGATCTTTGCAAGCACGCACCTTATTTTACGTGGGACTATTTTGAAATATCACAGCCTATCCTGCATGATTTGAAATGATTGGATCTATCTGACTAGATTCAAAACATCACTAGAGGGAATATAGGCTGACAATTTCACAGTTTTATTTCTCTGTGATTTGCACGCTCGCCAAGACAACACCAGACCTTCGCCAGAGTAAAAACTAGATTCATTATTCCTAATTGTTATCCAAACATTTTATTGGAGAACCGGATAAGACTTATAAAGCACAGGAAATCTCTACATTTAATAAGGAACAACGGAACTAGGAAAACTGAAAAAACACAAAGTCAGAAGGGGCAATCTATTGTAAAATTCAAAGAAATCCCAGACCCGTGTAACAGAAGATTCGTCTCTTTTATTCATCTGTGCGACAAGTCTGTAGCAAGGATTGGCTTACTGGTTGTCAAGAAGTGGATTTATGACTAGAGGCTGCCTACATATAGTGGCAAGACTCTAGTGGACAGAAAGGTTAAGAAGATAGATTTTACATGAAAAAAATAACAGTGGTTGTGGAAGATGAGACTATTGGCGCCAAGGGCAAGAATCTAGATAGACTTTTCACTTGCCACTTTGTGACGTATTGTTATGCTATAATCTCATCACCTCTAACTACCAAGACGGGGATAAGGTTTAATTACATTAACACCACAAGCACCACTATACAGACAACATATAGATCACGTATAGTTTAAATTGAGTGACTGATCCAGACTAAAGTTTTAAATAGGTTTATTTACATATCAAAAAATTCAAACATATCAAAAATCAAATAAGTGCGAGTTCGCACACCTGGAAAGAACACACACAATTCAAGTACAGTGATTAAGTAAGGTAACCCCACAGTCGCCCTCCCCTCAACCTGTAAGGACGAAATGTAAGTAATCCAACACTCGGATAATTGTGATCTCTAACATTTAAATCAACCTTACTATAAATCAACTGATAAGTAAATACCACTATCTAACTACTACTACTGTCTGTCTGTCTGCAGACGTCACTAATCTGAAATGTCTACCCAGCTTCTCCACTGTAGACAAATCACCCTTCTCTGGCTGACACAATGTCCACGAAAAAAAGAACTCTTCTATCATCTCCTACACAACCTATCGACAAATTTGCTGAGTTCTCTCTAAGTTCAGTGTCTGTAAGACGTTCCTGGTTTCTACTACTCTTCTCCACTACTCTCCTTCTCTCTATCTAGTGCAATTCAGAGGTATTTTTGCCCTCTTTCCTCTGACTGCTGTTGTAGCTGCTAACTTGAGTTGGTACTCTGGTTTTCTTGACTTGGACTATCTTCTGCACTACCAGTGACGAATCTGAATTCACAGGCCCGGTTACCCCTCTTTTGTGTTTGGGCCGGCGGTTTTATTATGACCGCTTTACACGACACCTCTAAGCCCTGGGCCTAGGTTCAGTGTGTGCGTATATGAGCGTAGAATTTAGGGTTGGTTAAGAAAACCCCGTTCTCTTCTGAAAAAAGGCTTCACTTCCCGCTCCCTGCTCTCTTTTGGGTACAAAAAACAGACTTTTGCACCAGTGACCACCGCGTCACCACTCCACTTTCTTTTCTGGCTCTGCCGACTCTTCTTCTCCTGAGAAAACCGACGAACTTCTGGCAAGCTATAGGACCCACCTGTCGCCCTAGCTGCCCGCCGTGAAAATATTTGCTGTGGACCAACCAATAACAAAAGATATAAATCACACATCAAATTTTCCATATCCTTAACACTTAACTCTCAAATCTTTAACACTTAAGTCTCAAGCTCTAACACTCAACTCCCAACTCTTTAACACTTAAGTCTTAATCTTGAACACTTAAGTTTCAAATCTTTAACACCTAACTCTCAATCTTTAACCACCTAAGTCTCAAATATTTAACACTTAACTCCCAACTCTTTAACCTCTAACTCTCAATCTTCAATACAGCTCCCATGCTCTATTATCGCCTCAGCGATTCGTAAATATGCCTACCCTTCAACCGTCATAACATTTCCACTACTGAATGAACCGGTTGCCGGTAAAATTCCTGGCCCAACTTATTTAACAATGATCGAGGTGTTTCCTCGCTAAACCCCATTACAATAGACTTCACCCGAGACAATAACCTCCCGTCTCCATGAATTCACCATTATAAACATATGTCTATTAGATTAGGACAAATTACAATCCCAACCAGACCCGTACCTGCTGACTTCAAAACAGTATGGTTTACCCACACAGAGCAACATACACAATTACCTATGTTCTAACAGAACTGATAAAGTCACTCTTTCTTATACAACAGCGTTACCCAAATTAGCCCGCTGGTAATTTACACACACTTAAAGAACAATTAAATACACACACAAATACCTAGCGTATTTACTCTGCTACCATTTATAAATCAAATATTGGGAAATCTTCACCCACATGCCGGGAATATTATTTACACCCGATGATAAAGATATACATAGTTAGATCTCTAAAGGAACTGAAATCCTATCTTACAAATGCATACCCCGCTATCTCCCCTTTCTCCTTCCGTTATCAAAATTAACCCCTCTAGAAAAATACACAGCACGCGCTCATGTACCCTCTCTCCAAATCCTCGAAAATCACAATGAAATTACGTGGATCGTATCTCAAAATTTTGATATTTAGCATCTCAAATCTTTAAGCTTTCCTTATCTCATAAAAAGAGTGAATGCACTCTGACAATATTATTTAGATAAGCGGATAACTAATGGCAAGTCTGTTACGAAATATAATTAATTTCACGAGCGTGTTTTTACACTGCAATATTTATAATTCACAAATCCAGGAAAAAGTAACTACCCCTGTCTTGTGACAAATAACAGTAATACCCCAATTAATACGAGCAGCAACTCTGAGAAAACTATCAAAATTCCCTACTACCTTTTCACAAAATACCTACATGCGCTCCCTAGTTATTATCAGTTCTAAAAATAGCATTGATGGCTCTACTTCTATGAATAACCACGATACAACTCTGCTAAAATCTTACAAACTATCTTAGCTAAATTAACTGATTGATTGTTCGTCCATCACGGGTGATGAAGACCACTCTGTTCATCCAATTATTTAGGAATATGTTAGGTTAGTCTATGGGTACGAAGGTGACTGATGAGCCCGATGCGGGCCTGGAAAGATCTCGGACAGTGTGGGCAGGGAATGTTTGCTTCATGTGAAGGATTTATTACACGGTCCTTTCTAGCTTGTCTTCGCTGTTCCGCTGCTGCTCTTCTGGATGATTCGCATGCCGCTGCACCTTTATGAAGAGATGTGCGCCAAGCAGTTCGGTCTTGCGCAGCAGCTTCCCATGTGTCTGGGTTTATGTCAAAGGTTTTCAATGACTCTTTAACGTGTCTCTGAAGCGCTTCTTTTGGCCACCATGGGAGCGCTTACCCTTCTGTATCTCACCATAAAAGAGTATCTTTGGCAGTCGATGGTCTGGCATGCGGACTACATGACCTGCCCAGCGAATCTGTGACTGCATCAGAATAGTATCAATACTAGGGATACCAGCTCTGTCAAGAACGGCGGTATCCGGGATCTTGTCTTGCCATTTGATGTTCATTATCTTCCTGAGACAGACTGTATGGAAGTGGTTTAGCTTCTTTACATGGCGCCTGTATACAGTCCATGTTTCACTTGCATACAGCAGCACTGGAAGCACCGCAGCTCTGTACACCTTCAGCTTTGTTTGTAGACTAATGCCACTTCGATGCCAAACGTTGGTGTATAGTCTGCCAAATGTGCTGCTAGCTTTGGAGATCCTGGTGTTCACCTCATCATCAATGACAATGTTCTGGGATAGTGTGCTACCAAGGTATGTGAATCTGTTCACAACATTCAGTTTCTCACCATTAACCTTGATGATTGGCTCAGTATAAACTGTGCCAGGAGCTGGTTGGTACATGATTTCTGTTTTCTTCGTGTTGATGGTAAGCCCAAAGTTGGCGCAGGCTTCGGAGAATCTATCCACACTATGCTGCAGATCAGCCTCTGAGCCAGCATTGAGGGCAAAATCATCAGCAAACAGAAGATCTCTGATGGTGTGTGATTTGACCTTGGTTTTTGCTTGAAGCCTCCTAAGGCTAAACAATTTTCCATCAATACGATAACTAATGTCGATTCCTGTATCCCCATCTCTAAAAGCATCAGTCAGCATAGCAGAAAACATGATACTGAACTTCCATAGACCCTCTCTACTGACCGTGTCGAACGCCTTTGTCAAGTCGATGAAAGCTGTGTACAGGTCACAGTGCTGTTCTTGGCATTTTTCTTGTAGCTGTCTTGCAGCGAACACCATATCTGTGGTTCCACGTTCTTTCCGGAATCCACACTGACTTTCAGGTAAAAGACCTTTGTCAAGATGAACCGTAAGGCGATTCAAAAGGATTCTGGCGAATATCTTCCCAGCGATTGATAAAAGAGAGATGCCTCGATGATTGTTACAGTCTTGGCGATTACCTTTACCTTTAGCTAAATTAACTAGATATTTACCAAAGTAGACTATCTGCTAGAGCAATCTGACTTCGTATATGCCACACAGGCATAGATTTCCACGGCAAGAAGTAGTTGGATTTAAAATCTGAGAGACCTTTTGCGTTATTAACTCGCTTATTTATTCCAAAAATGTAGGCCGACCCACGCCAACGCGTGAGTCATAACTTGGCTTTGTTGCTTTAACGGGTCAATCTCTGAACCAACCAACATGCCGGGAATTCTAAATATAGCCCGCGGTAATTATCTAAATTTAGAACCTAAGACTAAACAAAATAATTCCGTTGCTATTCTGTTCCACGCGCTTAAATCTCCCCCCTACCCCCAACTGTTGCGTTGCGTAGAGGCGGGTTTGCGTGAACTTTCCCCCGTCTGATTTACCCTTTCTAATTATTACGGCGCGCTCACTGTTAGAGAAACTAAAATGCTCCGCCATTCTGGTTAATGATCTCGATTTTCTTACTGGAAAAGCAAACTGGTGCAAATCTAGAAGTTAAACCTACCATCCCTTCTAGAAACCGTAATTAATAATCTACACGAAAAGTCCAAACACTATTATTATACAAAGAGAAAGAAAAAACGAATAAGATAAAAAAAATTCCACCGTAATCCTTCCCTAAAAAAACGTAAATAAATGCAAGAAGAAGAGACATGGGGTGGATTCCATGTAATCCCTCCTACAAAACGTAATTAAATGCAAAAATAAGAGACATGGGGCCTGTTGCAAATCCAATCCCATTAACTCCTCACACTGGTGGTACCAGCAGAACGTACTATTTCTGGAACAAGACGGGATCAGTGGCCTACGCTTTAAGACAACGAACACTGTGTAGACTTTCCTTGAAGTTTCTGGGAGACGAGCTACACCCGACAACCTTGACCAGAAACGAGTGATCAGTGTGAAAAGACAGAACCGTCATTGGCAGCTAAGTTCAAATATATGCTGCCATCTGAACTTTCTTACCCTTTTCGCAATCCCCAAATACGAGGATGATAGCTTTTCTTGATCCATAACTATTCAAATTATTTTCAAACTCTTAAAACTAAAGTTATAAATATTTTATTATTTGTAATGTTACAAATGTGACTTCACTTTGATCAGTTTAAAGTTACTGCATGTTTGTCTCAGTCACTAACTACACACATTCTAAACACAGCTATACTTGAATAAGAGAATTCCACCGAGTAAATCAAGGGTGGGGGCTTAACAAGCTGATAAATAAGTGCTTGCATTCTTCACAAAAGTGGTCGGCAGGTTACAGAATTAACGTGCTCAGCGAAAGCCAGCATTGTTTTCGCTTACCTGAATGTCTTGTGAAGACTCCCATGTGATAGAAGCTTTACTACTCTTCTATCTATATTTCTGCCAAGAGTAATCTTGTGTACAAATAGACTCCATTGAAGCCTATATTAGATACTCTTGAGTTTTGGTCATTGTTGGACCACTACTGCAAAGCAGGAGAGGCAATACCATCACAGATGGTTGTGAAATTTCTAATGATAAACTCGGTTGTGGTGGTTAAATATGTCGGCATAATAATATACAACAATTATACTTATATCTTTAATGATAATAAATTATTTGTGTTCAGGTAACAACAAGATGGACACTGTGAACTTGGCAAAACAGAAACGACAAAAACAAGGTTTGTATTTGGTGTTGCTGTTATTCGTAGTCAAGATATTAGGTAAGAGAGGGGAATGAGTCGAGTCATTTGTAGAGAGAGATGAATATAGAAAGAGCTCTCAGAGGTGAGCATGAATGAAGATATAACTTTCAGAGGTAAGCATGAATGTAGAAAGAGGTTTCTAAGGTGCGCATGAATGTATAAAGAACTTTCAGAGGTAGGCATGAATGTAGAAAGAACTTTCAGAGGTGCGCATGAATGTATAAAGAACTTTCAGAGGTGAGCATGAATGTAGAAAGGACTTTCAGAGGTGAGCATGAATGTATAAAGAACTTTCAGAGGTGAGCATGAATGTAGAAAGGACTTTCAGAGGTGAGCATGAATGTAGAAAGAAATGTGAATAGAAGAGGTCAAAGAGAGACTTGAATATAAATATAGGGGTCAAAGAAAGGCACGAAAAGAGATAGAAGAGTTAAGCGAGTGGTTTGAAGATAGGAAAAGGTCAAGGTAGTCTCATAGCAGATACTGCTGTAGGGGAGTGAAGTGTTATAGACGTCTTAAAAGAAGTGTTAGTGACGTCACTATACTAGGTTCAGCAGCGAGAGGTGGGTTGATCAGGTATTAAGTTAGGAAGAAGAATTTAATTAGGGGAAAAAGAATGTATAATAAAGTTGAGTTAGAAAAATGGACGTAACAGAGTTGTTTTCACAAGGGGTTGATTTTAGATAGAGGAGGCCAGATAGAATCTTAAGATACAGAAAAGAGATCAAGGAAGAGATGTCTTCGGAAAGAGGAGATTAGAGAGGACAATTGAAATAAACACATAAACAATAATGGAGTATTTTAATAAAAGGTCTAAATACAGAACGGTATCACAAGATTGTAGCTAAGTTCCCAGAGAAGCTTGATCATAGTTAGGTAAGTTCAGAGAGGCATAAATATAGCTCAGGAGATTAAGAGTGAGATGCATGTTTATAGGGAAATTCAGAGAAGGCATTAGGTAAAGTTCGAGAAGTTTACACAAATCACAGAGGAATAACGTTACTATCAGTGCCAGGAAAAATATTAAACGGGGTCATCAATGAGAGATTACAAGGGTCAATAGATAGTTAACTGAGAGATGAACAAAAAAGTTTTTTCGGCAGAGCAGATCCTGTACAGACCAGATAGCTAGACCGAGTATAATAGAGGGAAAAAGTATGAAGTGAAACTAATTTTTTTTATACTGGATTTCTGGACTAGGATGAGGCATTTGACAGTGTAAACAGAGAATCACTTTGAAAGTGATGAGGCATTGTGGAGTCCCCAGATCATTACCTTAATAAATAAAACTTATGAAGATATGACTTGCAGAGTTCTTCAGGACAACCTCTACAAACTCACAACTTACTAATTAGGATAAGAACTATAGTGCGACAGGAATGCCTCTTGTCATAATTTCTCTTCCCATTGCTATAGATTACTCTACGAAACCATCGACTGCAATCAACAGAAATGGAATCCAGTGGACTATGACTAAACAGCTTGGAGAAGTGTTATGAATAAATGTAAACAGTGATGTTCTTATAAAGATATGAAGATAACAAGGACAGTATAAAAAGTATATGAAAGTAGAAAGAGAAGATCCGAAAGGTATGAACAGACACAAACCAGGTCAGAAAGGAGCCTGAATATGAACAGACAAGATCATAGAGGCCCATGAGAGTTTAAGAGTAGTATGGAAATGGACAGATGAGATAAGATAGGTATTCAGAGAGTAAAATTGATATAGTTAGATGAGTACTGAGAAAGCCAGGAATATAGTTAAAGTTGTTCTGTAAAAGGCATCAATCTAATTAGAGGCGTTTGGAGTTGGTATGAATATGTATAGAAGAGTTGAAGGAATGACACAAATAGAGCGAAGTGAGGTCAGTAGGTTTGCGAGTATATAAATAGAGGTATTAGAGGGTATATATATAAAGAAATAACCTCTGAGGGATGCATGGACATAGATGGAGGACGGTTGACATGGGCATAAATACCGATGCAGGATTGTAGAAAAGGGCACGAAAATAGAAAGATGTCGTCAGGGGGAGACATGGATATAGAGAGGGAGGATCAGAGAGGAATATAACTACAGAAAACAATTGGTCAGAAGGAGGCATTATTATAGAGAGGTGAGCAGAAGGGTGCATTGTTACGCAAATAGGATATTCGATTAAGTCATTGTCAAGGGAGGCAAGATGATACATAGAAAATTTCAGAATTAAGCATGAACATAGATGTAGAAGGATAGAGAATACACATTTAGGGGGTCAGAATGAGGCCCGAAGATAGACCGACGAGGGTTAATATAAGAGGGGCGAGGGTACATACAGAGGTTGTGTAAGCGTAATGTATTTAGAGAAAGATATCAGAAATAGGTATGCATATAAATAGGTGCAGATAGAGAAAGATGTGAGAATAAACCGAAGTCATTGAGAGCTGTGAAGATAGAAGAATTGTAAGAGGGGTATTGATATAGATAATTTTGTTCAGAGGGAGATATTAACTCTTAAAGGACGTTGTAGATTTCACATGTTTAACGGAAGGAATTTTATGTCACTTTGAATTTTTAAATATTTTAAAAGTTTATGAGTAGGTTTTTTTCCAGTTTTTATAAGTATGTTAATGTCATACAAAGTTGTAAATAAAACTTAATGAGGATTAATAAAATATTTAACTGGGACGAATCGAAGGAAACACTTTGCTAAAATATACTGGCCGTGAAAAATGGCTTCTCGTCCTTAAAGAGGTAACGTAGATAGGCGGTCAGAAAAAAGACATGCCTATAAATAAAGAAGTTTAAAGAGGCGTATAGAGAGAGTGAGACATACAGAGAGAAAAAGACATCGAGAAAGAGAGAGAAGGTCCAACTGGAGCATGATGTAGGAATTTACAGAACAACATGAATATAGATGCTCAAATTAGAATATGGACCGAGCCTAGATAGAAAATGTCACCGCTGGGTTAGATAGTATAGAATAATACAAAATGATGAAGAGAATGAAGTATGAACAAACACGATCAAGGGAAGTGACCAGAGTAATTAAGAGCCATGACAAAGACTAGAATTACTTAGAAGTCACGTGTGGTAGTGACATTGGAACCGAAATACGAGGACGAACAGAACGACATACGCCCTCTATGGGTACAACCCTTCTGGTATGTGAGCAGACATGTAGTATTCCTCCAACTGTCAAGACACGTGGCTTTAACTCACACCACCATCTGGGGTATCAGATGTGGCTATTAAGGAAACATGAGACATGAATGTTAAGGAGGTACCAGTAACGACTTTCGTCAAGCATTCAGACTACATCAAGTGATTGTGAGACAATCCATTGTTAGGTAGTGACGATATTAACTCTCTAGGATACGACCAGTGATCTAGGTAAGATTTTGTGCAGTAGAGAAATGATTGATATCAGATATTCTTCCCAAATTAGAGGTCGTGTAGGAGTTGACATGTATAAGAAGTCCAGAAACATTTTCATGAAGACAACTAGCTTACAAACTGGTACAAGAAAATCCCCGGTGCTAGCTCGGTTCACCATTAACATTCAGTTACAGCTAGATACGATTAGATGAAGCTAGAGACAGCTAGATACGATTAGATGAAGCTAGAGACAGTTCGATGCAGCTAGATGAAGCTAAAGTAACGTTTTGTTGAATCATGACCAGTGACAATGGACAGAGAGACAGAGATAGAGAGAGAGAGAGAGAGAGAGAGAGAGAGAGAGAGAGAGAAAGAGAGAGAGAGACATGTGTGTTATATTGAACAGTTTATCTGTAAATACATCCATCCAAGGAACTTAAATAAAGTTCGAAAAACACCACTGCTCTTAATGTACATAAACCACGTGCATGTTCGGTTCGTTTGAAAGTGAAGACAAAGTCTATCTATTAAGTGAGCATCTGATGTTGACCACTCGATCATAAAAAGATCAAAGTGAAAGTACCATATATGGATAAAGACGTTATGAGAGACAGAAAGAGAGACAATAGATGAAAGAGACAATATGAAAGACACAGATATTGGTTGAAGAGGTGAGACAGAGGCACTGATTGTGACAGAATGGGGCGACCCCTCTCGATCTCTGGTTCATTACGGCAGTATCAGTTACATTTTTGTATTGATTTTATTGCGTGCTCTCAATTGCAGCACTTTCTTTCTCTGCTATGCGTAGCAAATATTTTCTCATTTTAAAATATTCTTACACTACTCTCAGCGATAGTCGTCATGTCTGTGTGTTTACCTGTCTATCCCTGCGAATAGAGTAGACGGCGATGCAAGGTTGACGGACAGAAATCCTATTGTACCACAAGGGTGCGACTATTTTCGAACGTAAATGGGCAAGCGAGTTTACTAGCGCTGATATGGCTTGTGTGACCGACTAATTATTGTCGTGATAAGACACAGCACAGATGGTCAAACAAGAGTTTGTGTTTGCGTAAGGAGCGACGATCAAGTATGGACCTGGTGGGATGACAGACACACCGGAGCGGAAATGTTGTATTGTTTCCTAGTAGATGTAGGAAGTTATATGTAATCATTGATGAGAATATCTGAATGTCACGATTGCCATATATGGAAAACGTGACCTTTACATTACGTTCAAAATTTTCACATGTCGGAAATATTTTGAATTTCCCCACGAGACATGCATGTTTTAAAACGATTGGCTTTTTTTCTTAGCTTCGTTACAAACAGAGCGGGGGAGGACAGTGAATATAACCTGATGCTTCAGTCAGTCAAATTTACTGTGAAGATTGCTTTCCAAGACAACACAACCAAACCTTGCCAGAGTGAAGCCTAGAATTCAGAATTTCATTTTATCAGGCCTAACATTTTATTGGAGAATCTTGGCGGACTTACAAAAACAGCCCAGGAAATCTTTATCATTTTAATAAGGAAAGCCGCTGTCTGAGGACACTGAAGGAAACGCGAGGAGTCAGAGAGGTAAGTAAAGTTAAAATTAACTACCCCCAAGAACACGTGAAATAAGGCATCATGCAGTGCGTTTCATTCCTCTCAGCAAAAAAGTATGTGAGCCAGGATTGGCGTAAGTTGTTATTTTACATTATATATTTTCATTACTAACATGTGAACTAACATGTATATATTACCATATGAATATTAATATGTGAAAATAACTAGTGGATGTCCAAGTCATTTGAGGCTGGCAACCTCAGCGTATAGAATGACGATTTCATGAACCACCACTGCCCAAGGGCTGGGGACCGCTTTATTGCCAGTTTCTTAAAGAGAACTAAACGTATAAAGAGTCCCAGGTTCCATATGGAGCAGGGAGGGAAAGATGAAAGAAATGATGTACATTCTAACTGTAATACTTACAGTTTCAAAGCAGTGTAAATGTCGATGTTAACATATGCACTTTAAAATTAATTGAAGTTTCAAACTTTTCAAATCAGTGTAAACATAAATGAAAACATATTCAATTTATATTGTGAACATTTTTCAAACAGTGGAGATGTAAATGTAAACAATATTCTATCTGTACTATTAAACCTTTTCATTTAAATGTAATGTAAAGCTAAAGCTATTCAATGTAAATGTAAAGAAAGTTTTATCCCGAGGGATTAAATTTAATTCTCATCGAGGGTAAATTCTGAGTTAAATGGGATGGTGAAATAGAAGAGGGGGGCACATAACTATGTGTCGGAAAACGCAATACTCAGAACAGCGTTTCGTTTCTATTCTTTATCATAGTTATTGGTTGTACCAGCAGAAATTACTATCTCTGGAACAAGAAGGGACAAGTGGCCTACGCTTTAAGACAAGGGACCAACTTTCGTAGACTCTCCCTGACATTTCTGAGAAATGAGCTACACACGACAATCTTGACCAGCGACGAGAGTGAGCAGTGTAAAAAGAACCAACGCATCAGAATGCACAGAACCGTCATTGGCAGCAAAGGTCAATAGATAAGCTGCCACGCTAACTTTTTAAGAACAAATTATATCATCCTTCAATGATGAATTCTTTCTTTTAAACTATTCAGTTATTCTCAAACTGTTAAAACTTAAGTGATTATTAAATTTTGTTATTTGTAATTTTACAAATTCAACTTCGATTTAATCCTTTTAAATGTATTGCATATTTGTCTCAGTCAGTTTACTAAATACACTCTAAACAGAGCTATACCAGAATAATAAGAATTCCAATGAGTAAATCAGAGGTGGGGGCTTAACGAGTTAAAATTAATTATTGCTTAATTCTTCACAAAAGTTTTCGGAAGATTCTAGAATTAACGTGCTCAGTCAAAGCATCATTGTTTTTGCTTATCTGAATATGTTATGAATATTCCCTTGTGATAGATGTGTCATTACCATTCTATCTACATCTCTGCCAAGAGTAATCTTGTGCGAAGGTAGACACCCTTGAAGCCCGTATTAGATACTCTTGAGTTTTGGCCACTGTTGGATCACCACTGCAAAGCAGGGTAGGCAATACCGTCACAATGATATTGATAATGAAGACTGCAGAGTCATACAGGCACAAATATGGTAGAACTTTGAGAAAGACACGGATTTAAAGATAGGAGATGAGAGAGAGAGAGAGAGAGAGAGAGAGAGAGAGAGAGAGAGAGAGAGAGAGAGAGAGAGAGAGAGAGACAACAAGATATTGAATATCAGAGAGAGACAAAGTGATAAAGAAGATAACACTTTTATGAAAGCATTGATGATTGTGGCTCTCGTATATATATATTTAAAATATGATATATGTGACTATATTATCATGATAGTTATAGAGTTACTATTATTTTGATGGTGATATCTGTATCTGTCTACCAGGATAGTGATATTTATAGAGATAATATTATGTTGATGGTGATATATGTATCTGTCTACCATTATAGTTATAGAGATAATATTAAGTGGAAGGTGATATCTGTATGTGTCTACCAGGATGATGATAGTTATAGAGATAATATTATGTTGATGGTGATATCTGTATCCGTCTACCAGGATGATGATAGTTATAGAGATAATATTATGTTGATGGTGATATCTGTATCTGTCTACCATGATGGTGATAGTTCTTCTTCTTCTCTGATCCTTAGCCGCCGACCGTGAAAGCAGTCAGTGGCAATCACTCCTGGTGGCGTCTTGTAGGGCAACAACAAATTGATTCCACTTTGCTCGGTCGGTGGCCATCCTTCGTACAGTGCCCCAACTCTGGTTCATTCTTTGCATCTCAGCCTCCACAGTCCTCCGCCAGGTTGTTTTTGGTCGGCCTCTCTTCCGTTTTCCTTTAGGGGTCCATAGCATAGCTGTTCTTGTGATGGCATCAGGGTCTCTTCTGAGGACATGGCCAACCCAGCTCCAGCGTCTGCCAGCTATGATGGAGTGCATGCCCTCTTGCTTGCTCCGAGTAAGCAGATCTTGGTTGGTGATGGTATTCGGCCAAAAGATTCGGTTAATTTTACTTAGACATGTTGTGTGAAAAGAGGACAATTTCGACATTTCCTTCTCTGTAACTCTCCAGCATTCCGCGCCATAGAGAAGCACAGAAAGCACACAGCTCTGATATAATCTTAATTTTGTGCTTGTGCTTAACTGAGAGGACTTCCAGATGTTGGTGATAGTTATACAGATAATATTATGTTGATGGTGATATTTATATATGTCTACCATGATAATTATATAGATAATATTGTGTTGATGGTGATAAATGTATCTGTCTACCATGATAGTTATAGAGATAATATTGTGTTGATGGTGATATCTGTATCAGTCCACCAGGATGATGATTGTTATAGAGATAATATTGTGTTGATGGTGATATATGTATCTGTCCACCAGGATGATGATAGTTATTGAGATAATATTATGTTGATGGTGATATCTGTATCTGTCTACCAGGATAGTTATTGAGATAATTTTGTGTTGATGGTGATATCTATATCTGTCCACCAGGATCATGGGAAGTTGAATTCAGTTATGGAGGGGAGGCAGATCTCCACAAACATCACGATGCATGTGAAAAGAATCCCGGTCATCAGAAATTTATACCTGTAGACCAATTTAATGTGGACCATCTACCACCTGGTTACCACGACAATGATCTAGTAGAATTTATTCAAGCCTTGTCAGATATAACTGTCCGCGTGTCAGTCAATTATGTGAGTAAAGAAAGGCCTGAAACTTTTCCTGGTAGTGACAAGCCTTACACGTGCTGCAGTAACAGGGGTAGTGACATGATGAGGGTAGGGACTGGGTGGGTGCGTGAAGTGCGTAAATACTCAGACAAGTACAGCAGCGATGGAACATGTAAGTGTATGGAGTGTCTGGGCTCCCCTACACCAAAAACACAGTTTGCTCACATTCACATAATCACAGCGGCTCATGTTGTCTACGACGACCTAGAGGCAGCAAAAACCACCTGTCATCTCTTCTTTGATAAAGGTGGTAGACCTGAAGACTGCAGCGATGTCGTCACACTCGGTGGTATGTCATGTGTGAGGCGTAACATCAAGCAGGACTGGTGTGACATGACATATGTGATCCATGACCTGGATCTGGCAGACAGACTTTATGAGATAGTGACACACTGGAATGTTCTACACTATCGTGTAAGATGTAAGTATCGTCATTTTTTGTTTGGAAAAGAGGGGAAGCCATTATCTAGAGGACATTCCAAGTATATTCAACGCCTTACCATCATTGTGTCTCATCCGCACGGATGTAGTAAGCAGGTCAGTATAGGTCACTGGGTCAGTAGAAATAACACGAAAGACGTTTACAGAGACACATATACTACAGCGACCTGTCCAGGATCTAGTGGAGCGTTCGTGTTTATTATAGCGCGTGGCTATAGTGCATATGAACATGTTCACTGTGGCAATTTTGAACAGAATAAGGAGCTCAACTACTGTTGTCTCATCGTTTTTAACTCTCATGATTATCTGTGTACCAAGTGGCGATGATCTCTAGGTCGAAAAGAAGCTCTCATGACAAGCAGAAGAGAGGAGAAAATGTCGAAAGGAGAATGTGTACAGACAAATAAACTAGATGGTGTGTACAGGTAAACAAATAAGAAGGTGTTTACAGATAAACAAATTAGATGGCGTGTGCAGATAAACAAACTAGAGAATGTGTACAGATAAACAAATTAGAGGATGTGGTTAGATAAGCAACCAAGATGGTGTTTACAGTTGCAGTTGAGTGACCTAAGGGAAGTAACTGAGTTTGAAGCTTCAGTAATTAGTCAGCCAGGTATTGTAAACACATATAGGGTAACGGTTAAATGAACACTAAACGGGACGCGCAGTGAGATGTGCGCAGTAGGTCCCTTCTAGAGGAATGTCGAAGCTTACGAGAGAAGCAGGCTTCTTAGGGGCAGATCAGAAGCGTCAGTCACACCAAGAGCACCTCACTGGATCTGTCAGCGGTCAAGTGAGATAAACCGGTCATCCTGATATTGCTGTGCAAGTACATTGAGTTTGATGAAGTCAGTGGTCTGCGGTACGTTAGACAAAGGAAGCATAGAAGGATGAAAACCAGCTTAATCAACAGAGGTTGTGTGGACGAATTTTAAGATAAAATTCGTTAAAACAGAAGTTCGTTCATCAAGAGACAGGGTAAGTAGCACTGATAGGTAAAAAGTTGTGGGCCAGTTATTGAGGCCAGTGACAGTAGTCTGTGATCAGGGAAAGTTTCCGTACCCCGGAGTTGTCCGGTTCTCAGTAAGATCGATAACCTGAACAGTCACAGTATTATGTAGAAGTGTTTAAGAACAGACGTAGAAGTAAAATAATTGAAATAGAGATTTAAGAGATCACGGCGTCAAGGAAACATTCCATGGCCATAATATTGATGAAGTTTGTATCAGAAAGATAATGTATGGCAGAAGGTATTTACCCTGCAGAATCTGTTTCTAGTGACTGAATTATTATATTACACCACGTTGTAAATCTTGTAAATAAATTGCATCCGTTTGAGTTGAGGACTTGACGTCAGTAATATAGATCAATGTAAGTACATGTCGTGTGACCATTCTACGTGTTTATGTAACTGTCGTTCAAAACTGAAGAAAAGAATCTAGGAACTGAAGGTTGTTCACATACATAACGAAGTGTGGGCAGCCTGTCACAAAAGATAAACAGATTAGATGATGAATACTGATAAACAAACTAGATGGTGTGTACAGATTAACACACACGATGGTGTGTACTTCTTCTTCTTTGATTCATAACCGCCAACCGCCAAAGCAGTCAGTGCCATCACGCCTGGTGGCGTCTTGTAGGACAGCAACAAATTAATTCCACTTTGCTCGGTCGGCGGCCATCCTTCGTACAGTGCTCCAACTATGGTTCATTCTTTGCATCTCGGCTTCCACAGGTCTCCGCCAAGTTGTTTTTGGTCGGCCTTTCTTTCGCTTTCCCTCGGGGGTCCATAGCATAGCTGTTCTTGTGATGGTATCAGGGTCCCTTCTAAGGACGTGGCCAACCCAACTCCAGTGTCTGCCAGCTATGATGGTGTGCATGTCCTCCTGGTTACTCCGAATAAGTAGTTCTTGGTTGCTGATGGTGTTTGGCCAAAAGATTCGGAGATCTTTCCTTAGGCGGATTGTGTGGAAGGAGGACAGTTTCGACATTTCCTTCTTTGTTACTCTCCAGCATTCCGCACCACAAAGAAGCACAGAAAGTACACAGCACTCATACAATCTTAATTTGGTGTTTGTGCTCTACTGGGAAGACTTCCAAATGTTGTTGAGACTAGCAAAGGCTGTTCTCGCTTTATTCATTCTGTTGTTAATGTCCTTGCTTGTTCCGCCGTTAGGTGTTACTATGCATCCTAGGTAAATAAATGTGCCTGTCTGTTCTAACGTGTGGTTCCTTACTGTTATTGGCTCAGGATTGCCCACATTTAGTGTCATGACCTCCGTCTTCTTCAGATTGATGTTCAGGCCAACTTGCTGGCCATACTTATTCAGTCTATCGGTTTTTTCTTGAATGTGTTGATGTGAATGCGCTAGTAGTGCAATGTCATCTGTATATTCCATGTCTTCCAGTGTAGAAAACAATGTCCATCTAATTCCTCTTGGACTGCCCTCTGTTGTCTGGCGCATCACCCAATCTATGGCTGTCAAAAATAATGTTGTTGATAAGGGGCATCCCTGTCGCACTCCTGTTTTCACTTCGAAAGTTACATTACTCAATGCAACACTGCATGTAAAGTTAGAATAGAGGCTTTTTATGATGGAAACAATGCAGCTGGGAATTCCATAAGCCCTCTGTCACGAAGTGGATTTACGTTTATAGAGTTTGCCTGAATGAAAGCAAGACCCTAGTATGAGAAAGTCTGAGAAGATAGGATTTAGATGAAAAATGACATGCCTGTGGACAGATAAGACTATTGGCTCAAGGGCTAGAACCAGGATTTGACTCTCCCCTTGCCGCGTCGTGACTTCACAAAAGCTATAGAATCACCCCCCTCTAACTACCTTTAAACACAAGGAGATAAGGTGTATAAAACGACCACAGACACCACTATACAGACCACATATAGGTATAGTATAGAGTAGAAGCTGATCCAGTATACATTATATATATATTTATTTACACACAAAAATCATTAAATTTCATCACACATCAATCAAATAAATAGCGTGCACTGTTGCACAGCCTGGAAACAATGTAAAAAGTAAATTGATAGACGCTAGAAAAAAAAACCCAAATCACATTCACTTTTTCTGTCACCCTGCTGGGGAACAATAAAATGGTTAGTGATTTAAACAAATCTAATTTGGTGGGGCTGTCAACTTTAGCCTCCACTCTCTAATACAAATACGTTTTCTACTGTTGCCGTCCTGTTGCCTCCTCCTAAAAGAACGTCTACACAGCTTCCAACTTGGTACGCGATATGCGCCGCTAACTAACACCACTGGAAATGCTAAAATAATAGACTTGGCTTACAACGATGGCTCAGTGTCTATCCGTCAAATGGATAATGAACAGACCCTACTGGTCCTGTCTATTTTCTCCCTCCTTCTCTCTCTCTCTCTCTCTCTCTCTCTCTTGGTCTTAGTGTCTCTCTAACACTCGACGACTGATGATGCGGCGTCTCTGTTACGCTCTTCTCTCATTACTTTCAGGACCCAGGTATTGTACCCCTATCACCTGCTCCTGAATTTGGTGATGATGATGATGTTCGGGTATCAAGCATGAGGTACTTGATTCACTGTAGAAACTTCTCTGCTGCTGAATAGCTTCTATAACTTTCCACTTTTAACCCGCTCCTGATTTAGAGAAAAACACAGCCTTGATTTCTGGCTGTATGCAATTACACCCGTCTCCAGGCCACGTGCCGTTGTCGGAGACTATAATAGCGAAGAGCTCTGGGTTTTTATGATAAATAAACCCCGTTCCCGCTAAAGCAGGGGCACTTCGCTGCAAGAGACCGTAGGTTATTTTTCTTTTGATTCTGACGATAACTCGAGTCCTCTGACCCCTGAGATATGTCCTTTTGCCCTGGATAATTTGTATTGGCAAATTATGCTCCCCCACTCTTTTTGCCGTGACCCGCTGAAATTAAAAGAAAATGCGTCTAATGTACACCAACTCCAACATAACGCATCTCTAACACATATAGATCCCATAATCTTTACAACTCCCTCACTCACTCCTTTACCTCTATGCTTAACAATCTATAAAATAATATTTATCCGCGTGTCACTTCAATCTCACTCATTCTACTCCCCTTCTCTCGTTCTGAACAACGATACATAAAATAATACTATCCAGGTGTCTCTCTATCTCACTCTCCTTCTACTCCTCCCTTCCCTCAACTTAAATCTGCCAGGTAAGTAAACAAAGCCCCAGACACTGTCTGACGGGTTACGTGGCTGTTACGCATGGCTAACCACGTGTCCAAACATTTCAACTAGGGAACTCCTTTGTCCGAGATTCCGTGGCCTCCTTTTCCCATTACACATTGAGGTTTCCTGGCTTACTCCAAAATTAAATTAAATCTCGCTGTAGGAATAGTTTACTCCTCTAAGCAGTATAATTCAATTATAACATACATCTTCACCCTCCGACTGCATTTCTCACATTTAAGGCATAATAAAATTTACGTACGCAAAATCGATTTCCCAATAAAATTACATTTGTAAATACACATGAATAAATGGTGGTATTACACAACACTCTACAACTATGAGCACCCGTGTCTCTCATAACTTCACACGCTCTTTTCTACTGCCAAAAATCCTAGAAATAATTATGCACACTTTTACATTTACATCGTTCTTCAAAGATAATAATGGATGGCGCTGGCGTTTATAACTTTAAGTTAATGTCCCCGCAGAACTTTACTTACGGGCCAAGATTTATCAAAGACCCCACTAACAAGTAAAACGATAAAAAAAATAGTTACATACCAATTACCGCTGTTTTTCCCCGCAGTGGAGACGATAATACGAAGTTGCACGGCAGGCAATTATTTTCTTAATAGAGAAAGATCCCCTCTAAACGATTCTATATATACACAGAGAACCACTCCTGTTGATCGCCTACGTATCAGCTAAGCTATCCACTCGGACCAATGGAAACGCTAGAATAATAAAATAACTAGCGACCTACGCCAATCAGATTTGAAAACGTGCAGACCGCGTGTCCAAAAATGGCATCACGTTACGTGACGTTTCTGACGCGTCATACAATCGTGCACGAAATGGAGATTTCCGTAAAAAACGAAAATCTACGTGATCACGGAAAATCAGAAGAACGTAAAACTGGTGGGAGTAAGAAATAAACCTACCGTCATAAAAAGAACCCATTTAATTACCTACACAACAATACCAAATACGATATATATTCAAATGAGAAGAAACATGGAAAACACATATAGTTACAAAGTGAAGACGAATGGTGAAAAATCAAAATAGAAGAACAGAATTGGGCCTGTTGAAAGACAGAATTACAGTGCAGCATCACATATGTCCCCCCTTTTAAGTGCGGGAAATGTGCTAAATCACTGAAATCTCTGGGTTTCATACTGGCCCATATCTAGATCTACATCCCGATCTAATCACTGTCATAATTAGCATTGTCGTACAGGCCCCTCTCCATATCCTTGAAAATCTTTGCAAGCACTGGATCGTGAGTGTCACGCCTGGTGATTTCCTCCTGGCGAGTGCAACCTGACTGGTCGCTCTTCCTCCTCCTTCTCATGTGTTTTCGTCGCCCACGAATTTTCCTGGCGGCGCGTGGTAAATAATGATTACCAAATGGTGCGGCCTCCCAGTGTTTTGAACCAGACTGACTGGCTTGGCCAGACATCGCCGTAACAGGACGTAACTGGTTGCGGTTGACTGAAGAAACGTGCGCATGTTCCTTCTTTTTCTCATCATCTACCGGGGCGGGGTTGAAACTGCTGTGGCTAATATAGCTGGTAGCCAACAATTCATTACCCTCTGGTTTGCCTAGAGGATGTCTAGAGACTCCTCCTGTCTCTTCCCTCTCTCCTGGGGTCCTCACTGGGTTGCGCCTGACCTCAGCGACATTCGCTTTCCCTACTAAGCAGGGCGCAACTGGCTGTACGTTTTTGCTTCTCGCCTCTTTGCAAGAGCTGCTTTCTGTAAGCGAGCTAGTAGTGGGGTGGGGCCCATCTCCGTCGTAGGCGAACGGTCGCTCAAATCACTGTCCTCCTCCGTTTGAGAAAAGTGCTGGTCGTATGGGGCTCCAGGGCTGGTCGGAAACATATGTTCGCTCAGACCGCTATCTTGTGCCCTATGAAGATGGCGCTGGTCGTGGACATAAGTCGTACCATTCTTGTCAGTATTTCCCTCCCTTGAGAGATGTAATACCACCGGGGGCAAAATTCCCGACGACAAAGAAGGTAATTCCGAAATCAGAGGCGTCACCACTGTTTGGCCATTAGGCTGAACAGGGCTGACAGGCGAATACGCCTCTGTAGATAACATTCCACTGTATTTGGAGGCTTCTATTCTCTTCATCGCAAGACATGGGTGTTGGTTGAGCTCTCGTGGGGCTCCGTGAATTTGGGGCTCTCCCCTTTCATTCTCTGGCTTGCAGTTGGCCTCTTGCATTAGCAAGGATCGGCGTGGTTGGGTTTCCCAAAACTAAGTATGGGCTTCCCAGGATTAAATCATGTGCTGGCTGTGCCATTACAGCTGCCTTGATTGTGCCAGACACAAACTAGCATTTCACCTGAATATTGGCGACGGGCAGACGCTGTGAGGTACCTCTTCTCAAAATTCCACCAATCTCAACTATTTCTCCGGTCCACTGCCCTGGTTTCACCAAATGACGATACTTGGGTATGTAAGCCCGCTGTCAAACAAACACGTAGTGGCTGTCCCATTCACTACGGCTGGTCCACTGTTAGAGAACAATTTCTCTGCCTTGACAGGTTCCCACTTATTCCCTTTGGTCACTCTCACTGGCCTTAAACAAGCTGCATGGTGAGTTGGTGGTTTGTTCATGCACCGGGATGTCCAGTGGGAAGTGGTTCGACAATTCCGACAATACCTCTCATTATCTTCCCTGTTCCTAGCGGGTTCCTGAGATGTTGTTGGCGGTGCTCTGTTATGCGGCTGGGGGCGCAAGTTATAACCAGAATGAGGCTCCTTGCGAGAAGGCCCTGGTTGCTGATTAGCTGGTGAAGTAGCCGACTGCGACGATGAAGCTCCTTTGTCTGGGGCTGGCAGGTCTGGGTGTTTTCTTTTCTGGCCCAGTACTTCGGCCTGTGCCGTCTGGAACCTTTCGGCGAACACGATAATCTGATCTAGTTGCTGGGCACCCTGCTCTGCCAGATACCGCCTCAAGTCGGGGGACATGTTTGCCTTTATTTGCTCACACAGAACTAACTCCTCCAACCGTTCAAAAGTTTTCGCCAGTGCTGACAGTTCCCTCCACCGGGTTAAGTAATTTTTCACCCGCTCTGCAAACTGAGCAAAACTCTCTCCCTTCTCCGGCATGCTCTCCCTGAACATGGTTTGGCATTTACGGGGAGTCCACTGAAATCTTTGCAATAAAGCGTTTCGCAGTGCCTCGAAGTTGTTCTGGTCATCTATGAGCATCTTGTTGTACACTTCATACGCATGTCCTTTCAATGACTGCGACAATTTCCGACACCAAAGACTCTCATCCAACCCGTATGCCTTTGCCATCCTTTCAAATTTCTCCAGGAACACTTCAATCTTCTCATTCCTGTTAGGGAACGAGTCAAATGGGAAGCTCATGGCTGCCATCCGGGGGCCTCCGTTTCCTGAGGTGTCTCTCGCCCCTGCTCCGGTGAATCTCCATTAGCTGAACTGCCTTTCGAAGATCTATGCTGCAGTTCCAGAGAACTCATGGCTAGTTCGTGCTGTCTCTCTGCTGCCTTCTCCCTTTCCTGTGCTTCCCTTTCCTCTTTCGCTGCTTCTGCGGCGGCTGCCCTCTCCTCTTTCTCTTTCTCCTGCTGATGATGCCTATCATTCTCCCTCATCATGTAGGTTTTCGTCTCCTCTTTGTCCATACCCATGTCCTGAGCAGCCTCACGCCATGCAGCTCATAACTTGCCATATCTGCCATCTTACTTGTGAACTGCTGTAAGCTCACAACTACAGAGAATGACAAAAAGAAAAGAGAAAAAACTACCTGTTACGTAATAGGAAATACGCTCTATAACCGCTGTCCCAAAACCCGAACTCAGACTAGCACCAAGTCTGAATAATAACCTGAGAAAAAAATATTGTTAAGAAGCTACCAAAACCCCGAAATTACCTTCCTGTTGAAGAAAAATATGTCGGTATGCCATCAATTACCTCTAAGTCATATAAACTAAATTACCAAAAATCTAACTGACTGCAACCTGTGGAAAAACTTTCTGTGGAAAAACTTATAACTGGATCAGTTCTAATAGCTCAACGTCTAGGGGATATTTAAAGAAACTCTATTCTCAGAAAACTTTCTACAGAGACAATCTATGAATCTAGACAAGATCCCAGAATTGATCCCAACAAAGATGATCCACCGGACGATTGCCGCCCACTTGTCACGAAGTGGATTTACGTTTATAGAGTTTGCCTGAATGAAAGCAAGACCCTAGTATGAGAAAGTCTGAGAAGATAGGATTTAGATGAAAAATGACATGCCTGTGGACAGATGAGACTATTGGCTCAAGGGCTAGAACCAGGATTTGACACTCCCCTTGCCGCTTCGTGACTTCAAAAATGCTATAGAATCACCCCCTCTAACTACCTTTAAACACATGGAGATAAGGTGTATAAAACGACCACAGACACCACTATACAGACCACATATAGGTATAGTATAGAGTAGAAGATGATCCAGTATACATTATATATATATATATATATGTATATATATGTATATATATATATATATATATATATATATATATATATAAATATAAATATATATATATATATATATATATATATATATATATTTATTTATATTTATTTATATTTTTATTTATATTTTTATTTATATATATATATTTATTTATATTTATTTATTTATTTACACACAAAAATCATTAAATTTCATCATACATCAATCAAATAAATAGCGTGCACTGTTGCACAGCCTGGAAACAAAGTAACAAGTAAATTGATAGACGCTAGAAATAAACCCCAAATCACATTCACTCTTTCTGTCACCCTGCTGGGGAACAATAAAATGGTTAGTGATTTAAACAAATCTAATTTGGTGGGGCTGTCAACTTTAGCCTCCACTCTCTAATACAAATACGTTTTCTACTGTTGCCGTCCTGTTGCCTCCTCCTAAAAGAACGTCTACACAGCTTCCAACTTGGTAGGCGATATGCGCCGCTAACTAACCCCACTGGAAATGCTAAAATAATAGACTTGGCTTACAATGATGGCTCAGTGTCTATCCGTCAAATGGATAATGAACAGACCCTACTGGTCCTGTCTATTTTCTCCCTCCTCTCTCTCTCTCTCTCTTGGTCTCAGTGTCTCTCTAACACTCGACGACTGATGATGCGGCGTCTCCGTTACGCTCTTCTCTCGTTACTTTCAGGACCCAGTTATTGTAACCCTATCACCTGCTCCTGAATTTGGTGATGATGATGATGTTCGGTATGAAGCATGAGGTACTTGATTCACTGTAGAAACTTCTCTGCTGCTGAATAGCTTCTATAACTTTCCACTTTTAACCCGCTCCGGATTTAGAGGAAAACACAGCCTTGATTTCTGGCTGTATGCAATTACACCCATCTCCAGGCCACGTGCCGTTGTCGGAGACTATAATAGCGAAGAGCTCTGGGTTTTTATGATAAATAAACCCCGTTCCCGCTTAAGCAGGGGCACTTCACTGCAAGAGACCGTAGGTTATTTTTCTTTTGATTCTGACGATAACTCGAGTCCTCTGACCCCTGAGATATGTCCTTTTGCCCTGGATAATTTGTATTGGCAAATTATGCTTCCCCACTGTTTTTGTCGTGACCCGCTGAAATTAAAAGAAAATGCGTCTAATGTACACCAACTCCAACATAACGCATCTCTAACACATATAGCTCCCATAATCTTTACAATTCCCTCACTCACTCCTTTACCTCTATGCTAAACAATCTATAAAATAATATTTACCACGTGTCACTTCAATCTCACTCCTTCTACTCCCCTTTTCTCGTTCTGAACAACGATACATAAAATAATATTATCCACGTGTCTCTCTATCTCATTCTCATTCTACTCCTCCCTTCCCTCAACTTAAATCTGCCAGGTAAGTAAACAAAGCCTCAGACACTGTCTGACGGGTTACGTGGCTGTTACGCATGGCTAACCACGTGTCAAAACATTTCAACTAGGAAACTCCTTTGTCCGAAATTCCATGGCCTCCTTTTCCCATTACACATTGAGGTTTCCTGGCTTACTCCAAAATTAAATTAAATCTCGCTATAGGAATAGTTTACTCCTCTAAGCAGTATAATTCACTTATAACATACATCTTTACCCCCCGACTGCATTTCTCACATTTAAGGCATAATAAAATTTACGTACACACAATCGATTTCCCAATAAAATTACATTTGTAAATACACAGGAATAAATGGTGGTATTACACAACACTCTACAACTATGAGCACCTGTGTCTCTCATAACTTCACACGCTCTTTTCTACTGCAAAAATACTAGAAAGAATTGTGCACACTTTTACATTTACATCGTTCTTCAAAGATAATAATGGATGGCGCTAGCGTTTATAACTTTAAGTTAATGTCCCCGCAGAACTTTACTTACGGGCCGAGATTTATCAAAGACCCCACTAACAAGTAAAACGATAAAAAAATAGTTACATACCAATTACCGCTGTTTTTCCCCGCAGTGGAGACGATAATACGAAGTTGCACGGCAGGCAATTATTTTCTTAATAGAGAAAGATCTCCTCTAAACGATTCTATATATACACAGAGAACCACTCCTGTTGATCGCCTACGTATCAGCTAAGCTATCCACTCGGACCAATGGAAACGCTAGAAGAATAAAATAACTAGCGACCTACGCCAATCAGATTTGAAAACGCGCAGACCGCGTGTCCAAAAATGGCATCACGTTACGTGACGTTTCTGACGCGTCATACAGGCGTGCACGAAATGGTGATTTCCGTAAACAACGAAAATCTACGTGATCGCGGAAAATCAGAAGAACGTAAAACTGGTGGGAGTAAGAAATAAACCTACCGTCATAAAAAGAACCCATTTAATTACCTACACAACAATACCAAATACGATATATATTCAAATGAGAAGAAACATGGAAAACACATATAGTTACAAAGTGAAGACGAATGGTGAAAACTCAAAATAGAAGAACAGAATTGGGCCTGTTGAAAGACAGAATTACAGTACAGCATCACACCCTCAGTATTTTCCATAGGCTGTCCCTGTATATGCTGTCGAAAGCCTTTTCAGAATCAACAAAGTTAATGTATAGCTATTCTGAGCACTGCTCTATAATGTTCCTGAGGGTGAAAATATGATCTACACATCTTCTGTTCTTTCTAAAGCCCGCTTGTTCTTTCCTCAGTTTATGGTCAACTGCTTTTGAAATTATCTGGAGGATTATCCTGCCTAGCATTTTACCGGGAACTGAGAGGAGAGTAACTCCTCTCCAGTTGTTGCAGTCTGCAAGGTCGCCCTTCTTGGTATGTACAGATAAACAAACTCGATGGTGCATACAGATAAACCAATTAGATAGTGTGTACAGATAAACAAATTAGACGGTGTGTAAGGATAAACAAACCAGATGGTGTGTACAGATAAACAAATTAGATGGTGTGTACAGATAAAGAAACTAGATGGTGTGTACAGATAAAGACAGTAGAAGGTGCGTACAGATAAACAACTAGACGGTGTGTAGAGAAAAACAACTAGATGGTGTGTACAGATAAACAAACTAGAGAATGTGTACAGATAAACAAATAAAATGTTGCTTACAGATAAACACATACGATGATGTTTACAGATAAACAAACTAGATGGTATGTACAGATAAACAAACTAGATGGTGTGTAAAGATAAACAAACTAGATGTGTGTACAAATAAACAAACAAGATGATGTGTACAGATAAACAAACAAGATGATGTGTACAGAAAAACAAACAAGATGATGTGTACAGATAAACAAACAAGATGATGTATATAGATAAACAAACAAGATGATGTGTTGTGTATAGATAAACAAACAAGATGATGTGTACAGATAAACAAACAAGATGATGTGTACATATAAACAAAAGAGATGTTGTGTACATATATATAAACAAGATGATGTGTAGAGATAAATAAACAAGATGATGTGAAGAGATACACAAACAAGATGATGTGTAGAGATAAACAAACAAGGTGATGTGTAGAGATAAACAAACAAGATGATGTGTAGAGATAAACTAACAAGATGATGTGTACAGATAAACAAACAAGATGATGTGTATAGATAAACAAAGAAGATGATGTGTACAGATAAACAAACAAAATGATGTGTACAGATAAACGAACAAAATGATGTCTATATAAAGCAAACAAGATGATGTGAACTGATAAACAAACAAGATGATGTGTACAGATAAACAAAGAAGATGATGTCTTAAGATAAACAAACAAGATGATGTGTATAGATAAACAAACAAGATGATGTGTATAGATAAACAAACAAGATGATGTGTATAGATAAACAAACAAGATGATGTGTATAGATAAACAAACAAAATGATGTGTATAGATAAACAAACAAGATGATGTGTACAGATAAACAAACAAGATGATGTATATAGATAAACAAACAAGATGATGTGTAGAGATAAACAAACACGATGATGTGTAGAGATAAACAAACAAGATGATGTGTAGAGATAAACTAACAAGAGGATGTGTATAGATAAACAAACAAGATGATGTGTATAGATAAACAAACAAGAAAATGTGTACAGATAAACAAACAAAATGATGTGTACATATAAACAAACAAGATGATGTGAACTGATAAACAAACAAGATGATGTGTACAGATAAACAAACAAGATGATGTCTTTACATAAACAAACAAGATGATGTGTATAGATAAACGAACAAGATGATATGTATAGATAAACAAACAAGATGATGTGTACAGATAAACAAACAAGATGACGTATATAGATAAATAAACAAGATGATGTGTACAGATAAGCAAACAAGATGATGTATATAGATAAACAAACAAGATGATGTGTACAGATAAACAAACAAGATGATGTGTACACATAAACGAACAAGATAATGTGTACATATAAACAAACAAGATGATGTATATAGATAAACAAACAAGATGATGTATATAGATAAACAAACAAGATGATGTGTACAGATAAACAAACAAGATGATGTATATAGATAAACAAACAAGATGATGTGTACTGATAAACAAACAAATTAATGTGTACAGATAAACAAACAAAATGATGTGTACAGATAAACAAACAAGATGGTGTGTACAGATAAACACACAAGATGATGTGTACTGATGTGGCGACAGGGTAGAAGAAAGGATAGATAGAAGAAATAAAAGAGAGTACCAATCTCTTCCACAGTGTCTTTTGGCTCGCTGTAAGTGATAGTCCGACACTTGTAAGAAGAAATGTTTCAGGAGACTGAAATTTAAACTCTTCTCAGTTAAGCAAAGAAGAAAATCCCATCAAGGATCCTGAGAGTATGTTAGGTCTTCAGCCACACTTCCCCTGAGGTACTGATATGGCTCAAGAGACCCCCAGCTGGTAATTAAGATAATGATTAACAAAAACAGTTAACTACCTAGCAATACAGAACATTTAGTGAAAAGAAAGAAACAACAGTGAAATTCGTTTCTATTAATTTATATATATTAGACCAAGCTAAATTGGTTACAGATAAACGAAAGAGAAAAAATACAAATATTTATATATATGGTTATTTATATATATAGCAATGGGTAAAGGGAGATAAAAATAGTCTACACAAAAATTGTTTATTATTAGGGTACCCTTTCACGTTGGCTGAGGTTTATGTCCTAATTTTAATCATTGACTGGTATGACCTAAGATCGATTAGTGTTTGGTCTGTTCTAAAATGCACTTATCATGAATGGTGTTGCTGCTGCTGTATGACGTCACAATATCACTGCAAGTTTTCTTCCCCCGGCCAAGTTGCTGGAATAGTTCGTAGCAAGTACTGCAAGGTTTCACTACACGACTGCGAGTTCACCTGCCTTTTGTCACCACCAGGGAGCTAGGAGATAACACAAAGGAACATTCTATTTAGCTCTCTGGTTAGAGGCATTAATTTGTCCTGAGTGTGGTCCATAAACCAGGCTCAGATATCATTCATATTATTACATAAATGACAAGGACCAATGTTGAGCGCCATTCTTCGAGCTGCAAACATATGATATTAATAGGGTAGGGGCATAGGCATACATATATCATCAACTCTTGTAAAGGCATACAAAATCATACACCATTAAATACATGAATGCGATAAAAAATATATATCCATTAGATAATAGAGGCGTGCAGGGTAGTGCACCTGAATTCTGTGCACCAACCTGAAGGACATTAAAAGCATACAAAAAGGCATACAAAAAATCATATAACAGTAAACATATGGATTCCATAATGTATATACAACCATTACATGAAAGTATGAAATTGACTGAAAAGCAGTGCAAACATTAACTAAAGTTAATTGCATATAATGAGATAATAATGGAAAGCAGTTCAAACATTCAATACAAATAATTGCATATAAGAAGATAATGCATTTATTAGCTCACCCGCTTTGATTCCAAGATTGAGTTTGGCTCAAAAGACGGCATATACTATATATATATATATAGTTAATTCTTTGGTCCTCTGGTTTCTGACAGATTATATGCTAGAAGTTTCCGCCGGGGCTTGCAAAATGTGAGTAAAATGTACACGATGTAGTCTTTATTATATACACAGTTAACAGCGGTCGCTGACCTCAACTAAGTCAGGAAATTCCTAAACTCCTGGTCAGCTGGAAATCCCCGGCTACTGTGGTCTTCACCCGGTCAAGTGGAGATCCCCAACTATTTGGGTCATTGGGCGGAGTTCACCCCGGTCACTTGCCGGTATTCCCCGCTGATGGGCCATTCGTTGGGCGGAGTTCACCCCGGTCACTTGCCGGTATTCCCCGCTGATGGGCCATTCGACAATGAACTGGAAAATCCCCGGTATCTTGGGTCATTCCTGGAGCATTAGAAAACAAGAGAGAGAGAGAGAGAGAGAGAGAGAGAGAGAGAGAAGAGGTCGGGCGAGGGGTTTCGCGACAACTGATAAAGAAACATGATGATGTGTACAGATAAACAAACAGGACGATGTGTACAGATAAACAAACACGATGATGTGTACATATAAACAAACTGGATGATGTGTACAGATAAACAAACACGATGATGTGTACTGATAAACACACAATAATGTGTACAGATAAACAAACACAATAATGTTTACAGATAAAGACACATTAATGTGTACAGTTAAACACGCAATAATGTGTACAGATAAACGAACACAATAATGTGTACAGATAAACACTCAATAATGTGTACAGATAAACAAACACAATAATGTGTACAGATAAAGACACAATAATGTGTACAGTTAAACACACAATATTGTGTACAGATAAACAAACACAATAATGTGTATAGATAAACAAACACGATGATGTGTACAGATGTATTGTAGAGAAAATGTGTATTTTGTGAGTTAGAAACTCTAGTATCATGCTATATAGATAGGAGAAAACACAGATACTGTACGTGATTAGGAGAATCTTAAAACAGCGTGGAAGAAGATCTATTCAAGTTGTCTATCTTTCCAAGCCCCACAACTCACTTATACAGTATATTCTAAAGAGTTATCCCACTCTCTCTCCTTTATAACTTTTAGAAAGAGACAGAGAAAGAGCTTATGAAGTTACTTAAGATTTAATAATATAAATTGATGATAATCTTTGAACACGCGCAGTAACAAAAACGCTAACATTTTTTTTTTTTTTTTTGGGTGGGGGATCCTTTTAGATTTGTAAATGAGAAAACATCAAATCTCAGCAAAATAAACAGATCAATAACACAGTTGACAGTTTCATAAATGCATATATTAAGAAAACAAATGCAGTAGGTAGGACCAACAACAGAAAAACAGATTAACTCATAATCCTTCAGCTCCTTGTGAAAACCGGCTCAGTGTCTTTTTCCTGCCCACAGATGGGATGTTTATAACAATCTACTGAATAAGACGGTGCTCATCCTTGCGCGACTGGTTCACAGGAGTGATCTAGCCTAAAACGTGGCGGGGGTCAGTCTCATTACTTGTGTCTTTCTTCTGATAATTAATAACAGCAAATGGTCTAGAATGGAGCGTGCTTTTTGGCTACCTTTTCTAGGGGACGATTCATGTTCACACCACATTGACTGAACATGTTACAGGTAGTTGGAAAGATGGAACAAACTCCGTGGTTCAATTTTCAACATCATATATTATATGCATAACACAGGTAACATAGGTAGTGATTCAGCATTGTCGCGAGTAGGTAAAATAGAGAATGTCTGAGTTTAGACAGAATATGAATGGATAATGTGAAAGTAGAAAAAATAGACTCATTAATGAAATTATGGAGAGAGATATGACGTCTCCAGAGTTGTGATATATGTACTGATCTCTAAAGGATTACTTTTCCGCCATATTCCAACTGTGTTTACGATGTCAATCTCTCACCCGTCCTCCAAATGCTAAATATAATAATCTACTACAGTAAGGACACATAGCAAAAATCACGTGACAGAATAGAAGAGATTCTGACCACAGATCACATATACAAATGTTTATTAAAGAAAACCACAACATGAATCAAAGAAAAATAAGTAATTCCTTCACGATCTCTGAAGGCTAACGAATTACAACCGCAGAAGAAAAACTAACACACCACTACGCTCAATCAACCCAGCAAGAGTCTCCGTCTCACGCCCACACCAACACCCTCGAGACATGAAGGGTTGGAAAGACATAGTCACCAATGTTGCCAGGCATGGCACTTGAAGAAAAAGACGAAGAAAAAGCAAAGAAAAAGAGAGAGAAGTAGCCATTTCAGTTCTTGACTCCCACAACATTGGCCAGTTAAAATATTGATTGCAAACCCTAGTCAGGTGGCATGTACACGAAGTGCTTATGAGACGCTTGAAAGATTCATTTTACAGGAAACAAATTACAAGTTGATCTGTTGGATATATGTTTTGAGGTCAATGGTGTGACACCTTCAGTGAAATAAATTTATGCAGGAAAAATGCATTTATATTTCTGTCACGTTAAGACGCTGTGTCTAAGAAACAGATCGAAGTATTTGGACAACTTTAAAATTTTAAAAAGTAAACCCGCATTTTTAAATACGAAGACTGGAGACCTAAGGAAACAGATCACGCGTCATAAGAGGAATACAAAATTTTCCCAGACCAAGTGATTCGAAAGCATCACAGTGCTACGTCTATTCTAAACTGTGCCAGGAGATTGTGTTCCCAAAAGTTTTTTTTGGGGGTAGGTGTAAACATTTATTTTACAAATGTGAATTTGACATGTTTTTCTTGCTAAGTGGTTATATAAGAAGCTGGCAACCTCAACAAATGAAAATAGTATGTCCGTCAACCACTACAGCAAGCGCTGGTGTTTGTTTTATACTAATCCGATCAGAAAAGCGAAAGCAGCATATAGTAACTTGATATAGTTTTATCAAAGTGAATGGTGAAATCCATCTTTACATCTGCTGCTTGTGTTAGATAAGTGAATGTTAAAACTAGATAAATAGAGACAACACTGAGTATTATACATTAATGGATACAACAATGAGTACTATACATTAATGGATACAGCAATGAGTACTACACATTAATGGATACAACAATGAGTACTATACATTAATGGACACAACAATGAGTACTATACATTAATGGACACAACAATGAGTATTATTCATTAATGGACACAACAATGAGTACTGGTACTATACACAAATAGATACAACAATGAGTACTATACATTAATGGATACAACAATTAGTACTATACATTAATGGATACAACAATGCGTACTATACATTAATGCACACAACAATGAGTACTATACATTAATGGACACAACAATGAGTACCGGTACTATACACAAATAGATACAACAATGAATACTATACATTAATGGATACAGCAATGAGTACTATACATTAATGGATACAACAATGAGTACTATACACAAATGGATACAACAATGAGTACTATACATTAATGGATACAACAATGTATTTTATACACAAATGGATACAACAATGAGTAATATACACAAATTGATACAACAATGAGTACCATACACAAATGGATACAACAATGAGTACTATACACAAATGAGAAGAAAACAACGTACACAATAGTCACACTATCCAATGAAGAATGCTAGAAGAAAGGTGCCTTAAATACGGTGTAATTAATTACACTGGACAACAGACTAGCATAGACATATCAAGTTGATATTTGGCAGCAAAAAAAAAAAAACACAATATCGAACACACAGCTGTTGTATACGGGAAATATTAGACCGCCACTGGGATGTGTAATCACAGCCTCGATAGTGACTTAACTACAGTCTGGGTGAACCAAGCACGGTCTCGGGGTCACCAGCACAAAGTGAACCTCGATAGTGACTTAACTACAGTCTGGGTGAACCAAGCACGGTCTCGGGGTCACCAGCACAAAGTGAACCTCGATAGTGACTTAACTACAGTCTGGGTGAACCAAGCACGGTCTCGGGGTCACCAGCACAAAGTGAACCTCGATAGTGACTTAACTACCGTCTGGGTGAACCAAGCACGGTTTTGGGGTCACCAGCACAAAGTGAACCTCGATAGTGAATTAACTACCGTCTGGGTGAACCAAGCACGTCGTGGAATCACCAGCACAGAGTGAACCTCGATAGTGACTTAACTACCGTCTGGGTGAAATAAGCACCGCTCGGGGTCACCAGCACAAAGTGAACCTCGATAGTGACTTAACTACGGTCTGGGTGAACCAAGCACGTCTCGGGGTCAACAGCACAAAGTGAACCCCGCCAAGTATCTGCAATGGGACTATATTTATCTTTTTATTTATAAATATACAGACAGACCGCGAACCCAGGTGGTCACTCGGCTGTGTGTCGCTGGTCTCGGAAATTAATTACGTCAAAGTCGCTATCCCTCTTCACGTTTGCTGTCTGCATCAAAAGGTGGATAGACGGCTTATGTGATAAACGTATTAACCGCTGACCGGTCTAATTAACCTGGTATTATTACGATTCACTATAATATATATATAAATATATATATATATATATATATGTCTAACACAAGACAATATTGTGACAAAACGTTTGCACATGTACTTTTATGCCCCTCTCTCCCTCCTTCATCCGCTTTTTTTTGGCATATTTTATGCACCTTCATTCATTTTTTCCTGTGACCACTCCCAGACTTTTTTACGTTTCGCCAGGTGAATCGTAATAATACCAGGTTAATTAGACCGGTCAGCGGTTAATATGTTTATCACATAAGCCGTCTAGCCACCTTTTGATGCAGACAGCAAACGTGAAGAGGGATTGCAACTTTGACGTAATTAATTTCAGAGAACTGGAAAGTGTTAATGAATTCGAATACTTAGGATCAATCATCAACAGCTCTGGTGACTGTGCAGTAGAAATTAAAAGAAGACTTACAATTGCTTCACATAAACTAATACAGATGAAAAACCTATGGCAAGGCACAAGCAAAGAAACAAAGTTACAACTGATCAGAGCATGTATATTCCCAGTGGCAACATACGGCTGCGAGACTTGGACACTCAATAAAACAGTTGCAAAAAAGATTACATCATTTGAAATGAAATGCTACAGAAGGATGTTGAGAATACCCTGGACAGAAAAAAAGACCAACAGAGAAGTACTGCACTCACTAAACGTACAGGAACATTGGCTCCTAAATACCATCGCAATAAGGAAGCTAAAATTTTTCGGTCATATAAAAAGGCATAATAGCCTGGAAAAAACAGTGATGGAAGGCATGGTCCCTGGAAAAAGGGGAAGGGGTCGACCTAGACGACGGTGGACCCAGGACATCACAGAGAGTCTGAACTTGTCTTTGGCTGATGCAGGTCGACTTGCCCAGAATCGTGATGCGTTCAGAGCAGCTGTAATGGAGACAACGTTCTGGAAAGAATACGTCACATGATGATGACCAGCGACACACAGCCGAGTGACCACCTGTGTTCGCGGTCTGTCTGTCTGAGAAATCCGCCTGGGGTGTGCAAAGACACATGTGATAATTAGTAAATCGTTTCCTCTGGACCACCACTGTATCAATAGTACTCATAATTTGTCTGGGGAGCCAATATGGTGAGAAAGCATCTAGGCAGGAAAAAAGAAAGAGGTCACGCATTGGAATTTTAAAATGTAATATTTTAAAACACGTGGGGGTATTATGATTTAAACACCCTAACCCAGATAGTGCTAAAGAGCTTTCGATTGGTTTGATTCGAGAGACGGAATAGACATTGGCTGTCATTGGAAAATTCGTCAGAAGTACAATCTGCGATTTGAAGTGAGAAATGAAAATATAATCTAGCGACATTGGATTAACAAATCAGACTGCATTGCCACGTCAAACTAGCAATTCACCAGAGCCAGAAAGAAAAGGATCGGACTAAGAATACCAAAATTCGTATAAGAAACAGATCGAAGTATTTGGACAACTTTAAAATTTTAAAAAGTAAACCCGCATTTTTGAATACGAAGACTTGAAACTTAAAGGACCAAGATCGAAGTATTTGGACAACTTTAAAATTTTAAAAAGTAAACCCGCATTTTTAAATACAAAGACTGGAGACCTAAGGAAACAGATCACGCGTCATAAGAGGAATACAAAATTTTCCCAGACCAAGTGATTCGAAAGCATCACAGTGTTACGTCTATTCTAAACTGTGCCAGGAGATTGTGTTCCCAATTGGGGGGGGGGGGGGGTAGGTGATGCGTGATGCCATATGATGATGGATGGCATCCGCATGTCTGGTTTTGTGTAGTGTGTAGATGTGTTCAGTCAAAACAATGTTCATGCAACAATAACAGGACAATCCACATAGGACGTCAGTAAACTCACGACGTATAAAGTCAATGAGTCTTGAAACAGCCGTTGACGTTTTTCTTCATTATTTATTGTGGACGCCACAGTGACAAAATGGTTACGCAAATGTGTAGGCACATCAAACAGTCATTATCACAGCAACATTCAATACAGCAATAAACGGTAGACAGCATTACAATGATGAGTCAGATGCATGTTATATTTCAAAGTGCTGTAAATGTAGTCAGGTGAAAACTCCATCCTTTTCTATAACAGCCAGGAGATAACCAGATGTATGAGATCAGTTCACTCTCCTTAGTTTGACTTCAGCAAGACAGACACGTCTGCCGAAGTATAAATAATGTCCTCAAAAATATCCTCTAGATAATAAAGGTTTTCTAAACCTAGTTCATTTAACAAAGTAGCAAGTAATGGTCCTTGGTACATGCATCAACCGATGCAGTACAATGCAGCGACATGTGAGCTGGGAAAGAACATCTCGTGACGACGACTTTCGGAGACAGGCTATGAATCGAAATCGCTCACGACCCAAAATCGATAGAGTTAATGAAAAAGTCAATTTACCTTGCTTTCATGAAATACACAGAAATATCACGCCTCCCGACATGTGGGAAAACACTAGAGGTATTATCTCGACTAAACGAAATATCCATAAGAGGACTACACATCCCTGACAGAACAAAAAAAAGCGGAGATCCCCTCTTCAACGAGGCATCTCTTTCGCCATTCCAAATCGCTCACTCCCACTAGTGGTGGGCGGAAACCGATCGACCAAACAACAAGACAAGTCATGCGCAGTCCAGCGCAAAAATGACCACAGCTCAAACTTAACTGCATTCGATACCAACGCGAGAAGACAAATGCTTACCGAGAAAAGTGACTATAAATTTCAAGCAGTTGTTGCCCTTGCGTTATAAGACAGATATTGAAATAAAACGATGTTGCGAGAATTTATCACGCAACATATCACCACCTCCTCCCGATAAAAAAAAAATGTGGAACATATTTTTTTTTCAATATCAAAGAGCAAGCGATAAGCGGCTCAAAACGCACGAATTATGCGCTGATAATTAATTAAATTGCCAAACAATAGGCTAATTATAGAGTGTCTGGTGAGGATATACCTCAACAGAAAAATAAATATGTCTCAAAAAATATTCACATCGTGGAGGTGTCACCAACACACATCACGTTAGCATGTAAACACAATATACGTATGCAAGTTACTATAATCATCATTAAACAGCATACTCTAATATTGTCTTTAAAAATGGATGTACAAATCTGATAGGAAAATTTAAATAGTACATTCTTTGACATGTAATGACATAAGTACATAGTAAAGTTAAACTACATGACGATCCAGGACATATGCTCTGGTATTCCGAGGGTAAGTACACAATCTAGAACTCGTAAGGTAAGTCCTCAGCTCAACAATGACATTCTGAGAAAGTACAAGCAATATAATGCTAATTAATAACTAATATGCTTCATAAGGTACAATACATTATTAATAATTGTGGCTGTTTAGTAAACTAACGGCCCTTATATTAACTACTCAGTCCTCCTCTATCATCTTAAAAAACGAACAGAAGAAGATGACAACAAAGCACGATAGTGTGTACATATAAAGTAAGTACAGATGTGCTAATCTATTGTAGAAATATAGGTGTGTTATGACTCTGTAATATATGGAAATATAGGACAGAAGTATTAGTTGGAGTCATGTGGGCATCTAGACAAAATGTCAGCCATCACATTATCCGCACCACGGATAGCTCGTACCGTGAAGTGAAAAGGTTGAAGAGCTATAGCATATCGAGTGGATCTCGAACTCTTCAAATTCTTAGTCTGAATAGCTGTAAGAGCTTTCTGATCAGTCTCTAGAATGAAATGTGCGCCCAGGAGGAATCTTTGTAGCTTTAGAATTGACCAAACCATCGCTAACAACTCACGGTCTAAAACCGAGTAGTTCCTCTCTGCCGCATTTAGTTTTCTAGAAATGTACATAACAGGATGCAGAGTATTTGCATATTCTTGCATCAGTGCTGCTCCAATCCCAGTGGATGAAGCATCACTCCGAAGAACAAAAGTCCTATCAAGAGTAGGTAATCTTAAGATGGGAGGAGAAGAAAATATATTCTTGATTTGGTCTAGTGAAGATTGGCATTCTTCAGACCAACGGACCAGATTAGGCGAACCTTTCTTCAACAATGTTGAGAGAGGTGCCATGATCGAAGATAAATTTGGAATAAATCTCCCATAAAATTGAATTAAACCTAAGAGACTCCTAACTTGTTTCTTCGTTTTAGGAACAGAGATGTTCAGTATTTTGGAAGTATTGTGGTCTTCTGTCTTCAAGAGACCATGACCAACACGATGACCCAGGAAAGAGATTTCACCAAAACCAACAAAAGCTTTAGAAGGTTTTGCTGTCAAATTATTCTCACGTAGAGTGGACAGTAAGTCATATAACCCTAAATAGTGATCTTCCCAGGTATCACTGAAGAGACAGATGTCATCTAAGTATGCGATGACATCCGAACGATGTGACAGAATTCGACGCATCATGCGAACGAAAGTGGCAGGGGCGTTCATGAGACCAAAAGGCATAACATTCCATTGAAATAGACCCCTAGGTGTAGAAAAAGCAGTAAGAGGTTTGGCATGCTCTGCTAAAGGCACTTGCCAATAACCTTTAGACAAGTCAAGTTTAGTGAAGAATCTAGAATTAGAAAGTCTAATCAGTAGATCTTCTAACAAAGGCATCGGTTCAGCGTCGAACTTTGTGACCTGATTCAATTTGCGATAATCAACGCAAATTCGTATGTTCTTATCCTTCTTCCGGACAATAACCATGGAAGAAGAATATGGTGAAGTCGATGGTTCAATTATATTTAATTGAATCATTTCATCCAATTCCTTTTCCACTTGCGACTGAAAGTGTATAGGAATAGGATACGGCCTAACCCTAATTGGATTATTGTCGGTAAGAATTATGTCATGTTCTATGACATCTGTGTGTCCAGGAATGTCAGTGAGAACATCCTGAAATGTTTGTAACATCGACGAGACTTGTCGATGTTCGTCACCAGAAAGATTAGGAGAAACAGAAACGTTTTTCCAAGATTCCGTGGAATGTAATGGAACCACTGGAAGGGGAAGGTTGACATCAGAGAAGGTAGCTTCCTCATCCTGAATGACAGACAGGGATGAATAATGACCGTGAGGTGCAGGAGCATCATCCGTTGCCTGGAAAATAGGCAGCAAATAGTCCGGACGTTCGTGAAATTCCGAAAGCATGTTTATGTGGAAAGTTTTATGCTTTCCATCAATATCGACCACATAGTCAACATCGGAAATCCGAGAGACTATTGCATACGGACCTTTCCATGCAATAAGAAGTCTATTTTCCCTACTGGGGAGTAGGACGAATGCTTTGTCACCTGGACAAAGTTGTCGTAGACATCTATTCTTGTTAGCAAACTGCCTTGCCTTCTCTTTAGCAATTTCTGATGAAGCAGTTGCTAGCTTACATGCCTCAATGATCTTTTGTCTAAGAGCAATGACATACTCATATGAGGATTGAGTTTCATCGCTAATATCATCGGCAGTGATGAGATCGTGTAATAAAGACATAGGGCCGCGTGGACGCGCGCCAAAGACAAGTTCGAAGGGAGAAAATCCTGTGTGTTCATTAGGGACTTCTCTATAGGCAAAGAGAGCCGCGGGTAAAACCCTGTCCCAATCTTGAGGATGATCTTCAGTTATCTTACCAAGCAAAGTCTTGAGCGTTCTATTCAGACGCTCAACTAACCCATTAGACATAGGATGGTAGATACTACTGAGAGATCGTTCAATATGTAAGGTAGACATTACCTGTGACATAGTGTCAGATATGAGTTGAGTGCCATGGTCTGACAATATTTCTCTGGGGAACCCCAAGCGAGAAAATATCAACCAAAGAGCATCTGCGATATCTGTAGTAGATATGCTCTTAAGAGGAATAGCCTCTGGCCAACGTGTGCACATATCGACACATGTAAGGATAAACTGATGTCCTCTGGCCGACTTGACCTTAAAAGGGCCAATAATATCTATGGCCATTTTCTGAAACGGCCGAATAGGAATGTCAGCAGCCTGGATAGGCGCAGCATGTCGTGGTCCTCTAGATTTGACCTCCTGACATACCTTGCATGATCGGCAGTAAATACGAATGTCCTTATTGACAAAAGGCCAAAAGAAAGCCGCAAGGACTCTCGACTTCGTACGGGCAAAACCCATATGTCCAGCACATTGCGAGTCATGAGCATGTTGTAATATTTGGACTCTCATGCTCTTGGGAACAAGAATTTGCGAATGTGCCGACGTAGTCGAATCTTGTACCATACGTACAAGTACGCCGTTTCTCATTGCAATCCAAGATTTTCTATTTGTATCCTGATTCGGATCACCTTTCTTCGCAAGAACGAAGAATTTTTTTAAAGAAGGATCTTCTTCTTGCAATTTTATGAAAGAGTCACGAGTGATTACTAAGTGACTATCTTGGCTATCAACTTCATTATCACTATTCAGTGAAGTTTCGGGTGTTTGTAGAGCTTGTGCTCTTGTAACTACTGCATTTGTAGCTTGCATGTTATTATCTTCCCAAGCAGCAATCTGCTGTGGGGTACACTCCCTAACTCCGTGAATACGACCAATAATAAGGTCCGCAATAGGATTAGGTAAGAGACAAGCATGCACATCTCCAGTAAAGAAAGGAGTGGCAATGCGAATTACAGCAGTAGGATATTTTTCTAGAGTGCCGCCAAATGTGACACATTTAATAACCCTTCCTGTAGCACAAGATGGATCTACAAGCGATTGTCTAACACCAATAGTGGTGCATCCGGAATCGAAAAGTAGTGAGACCGGAGTATCATTAACAAGACCCTTATGTAGAATTAAAGAACCCCTCCCGTCATGCGCAACAGCAGCAGGAAGAGCGGGAAGTGGGTGACCACAACTCAAAGTAGTTATGGTACCCGGTTCGAATAAAGTACTGCATTGGGGGCATTTGTTTGCTCTCTCAAAGTCAAAAGCAGAACTAGTGACAGCGTCAAAGTTTTTACTATCAACAACATGATTACAGGCTCCCTCAGTTTCCTGTTGTACAGCATTAGCCTGCTGATATCTCTTTTTTTTGTGTTGAGATCTACCCCGACTATTATTACCTCTGAAGTTATCAGAGTTATTATTATCTCTGCAGTTATTATTGTCTCTATTGTAATTGTTATCATGATTCGAATTCCAGTTTCCACGATTACTATCATGTTCACATTGATGCGAACATCTATTTGTTTGGTTCTGAGGTCTTCGGCAGGAATAACCTCTATTACCATATCCTCTTTTGAAATGCTTATAATTATTAGGGTGATAGTAACGAGTACTATCAGGTTGTCTCCAATTCTTCGAAGAAGAATCACCATGAAATTGATTTCCATGATTTTGACAGAAATTACCGCTACTCTTTCTATCAAAATTTTGTTGGGATCTACGAGCAAAGTTTTGACCATACGGAGCTGCCGAAGCAACTGGTAAACCTTCTTTCACCTTAGAGTTACCCATGGTTATGTGTGGGTGCGCAGTTACGTATTGGCAACAGAAATCTTCCATTTCTTTTATTGTTTTAGGTTTACGTTCATGAAGGAAAGCAAGGAAAGACTCATTGACAGACGACATGACTTTGTCTCTAAGTATTAAGTCCATAAGTCCTTCATAAGTTTTTTCCGTCTTAGATAGTTCAACCCATCGTGAGAAAGTAATGCGTATTCTTGCAATAAACTCGGAGAATTCAACTCCATTTTCAGGTAACATGTTTTTAAATTGTAGACGATAGCCGTCTTCGTTAAGCTGATATTTCTTTAACAAAGCGGCCCTGACAACCTCATAATTGTTCTTGTCAGGTTCATCCACCATATTTAATATACTTAGAGCTTTACCTGTCAGTATCCCTGATAACTGATAAACATATTTTGCTTTGTCTATGTTATGAGCTGTACATGCTTGTTCAAATCTGTCCAGATAGAACATTATGTCATCACTGGAAGGACTAAATGTTGGTAACTTAATCTTAAAAGTATCATTATTAGCCTTACCAGAAGATGAACCCTTGTTTGAATCATTACCATTACTCATGCTCGTCAATTTCAATTTTTCCAACTCTAAAGCTAAGACCTTTTCTTCATGTTCCATTTTTGCTTTCCTCTCATCAGACTCTCTTTGTAACTTCCTTCTTCAGCTTGAGCCTCATTTGATGTGTTTCATTTTCAGCTTCTTTTTCAAGTCTTTTATTTTCAGCTTCTTTTTCAAGTCTTTTATTTTCAGCTTCTTTTTCAAGTCTTTTATTTTCAGCTTCTTTTTCAAGTCTTTTATTCTCAGCTTCTAGCTGTAGCTGGAGTTTTCTTTCCTCAGCTTCTGATTCCCTTTTTTGTTTTTCCATTTCCATTTGGAATCTCTTTTCATCCACCTGCATCTGCAGTTTCTTTTGTTCAGCTTCCATATGCAGTTTCTTTTGTTCAGCTTCCATTGCTTTATCATATCGAGCAGTTGCAAATTCTTCTAACTTATCACCAGTCTTCCCAAGCAATTTACCCTGCTCAATAAAGTGCTCAAATGTAGACATGTTGTCTAACATATGAGTCCAAAACCTGAAATAATTAACTAATTTATTTCAAACCTAAGTGTAACAAGTCTTAATTAAGCACTTGTATATTCACATCACATTATATTATCCCAGTCTCTGTGGGAAACAAGTCTCCAATCAAAGAACTTGTATATGAAATATCAGCACTCAATTCTTGATCATAAGTGCACTTCTCATTCAATAGTGCACGACACTATTCATCATTCATTTATCATCAGTGTAGTAGTAACAGTGCATTAGCATAGCCCATTAACTAATTACTATAACTGTAAACAATGACTATGTAAACACATGCAGAATGTAAACATTGAAAATGTAAACAATACAAACAATGTAAACAATAACAATGTAAACAATAACAAAGATCAGCAACAATACAAAAACTTTCGCAGAAATCAACTAAAAATAAAGCAGAAATTAATGAAATATCACAAAAAATGTGACGATATCTGCGATAGAATTAAACAAAATACATGACACCACAGTGTATAAACAAAAATGTTGTATGAAACTAAATTATAGACAAGAGTAGGCTAACAAATACAAACAAATCAAAACAAAACTAAAGAATGCGAAATAATAACGAAAACAATATTAAAACATGTCATCACAGCTAACATAAATAGCAACAGAAGTCGCTTAGCAAATTCCAGTATCGGAAATTTGCAAACCCTACAGAAAACGCTCACAATAGACGACCTCTATGACGTGGCATAATCTAACGGAGACACCACCCAACCGAGAACCCGCTGAAATATAAACATATAAATATACAAATAACATATAGACATATAACATATAGAATGAGATGATACACAGAAGACTCAGCAGAAGTATAAGGGCACAGTTTACATACAAACAGGCCACTTAACTTATAGGCTTCCAATCGTAGAACAGCAGAAAAACGGATGTCAATCAACGTCCTAAAGAGCGAAGCTCCAACGATGATGGCACATCTGAACTGCTTCCACTGCTAACACGATGGTACAAGAGCTTCTGAAATACTGTGTGTTGAGTTGTTTCGGCACTTGACCTTCTAATCCAAAAGTAAGTTGATGGAAATCGGTACTTGGCCTTCTTCAGAAAACAACCCGTTTCAACCGGCACTTGACCTTCTCAAAAAACGACAGCACTGGAACCTTGACAGCAGCAACTTGCTTGACTTGCGTAAAAGATAACAGCAGTCCGAGTTATCCGGCAACATGTAACAACGCCGGGTACTGTCAAATTCTTGTTTCCGTCAAAAAGTTGAAATTTTGACTTTTACCGGGCAACGCCGAGTACTTTGAAAATTTTGAAGATGTTGACTGTATTGAAGAATGTTAATTTCTTGAAGGATGCTGATGAATTCTTGTTGAAAATGAAGTGGGTAAGGGACCCCGTGTTTGCTAGTACCAGAATCAAACCAGCTTATGGCCACCAAATGATGCGTGATGCCATATGATGATGGATGGCATCCGCATGTCTGGTTTTGTGTAGTGTGTAGATGTGTTCAGTCAAAACAATGTTCATGCAACAATAACAGGGCAATCCACATAGGACGTCAGTAAACTCACGACGTATAAAGTCAATGAGTCTTGAAACAGCCGTTGACGTTTTTCTTCATTATTTATTGTGGACGCCACAGTGACAAAATGGTTACGCAAATGTGTAGGCACATCAAACAGTCATTATCACAGCAACATTCAATACAGCAATAAACGGTAGACAGCATTACAATGATGAGTCAGATGCATGTTATATTTCATAGTGCTGTAAATGTAGTCAGGTGAAAACTCCATCCTTTTCTATAACAGCCAGGAGATAACCAGATGTATGAGATCAGTTCACTCTCCTTAGTTTGACTTCAGCAAGACAGACACGTCTGCCGAAGTATAAATAATGTCCTCAAAAATATCCTCTAGATAATAAAGGTTTTCTAAACCTAGTTCATTTAACAAAGTAGCAAGTAATGGTCCTTGGTACCTGCATCAACCGATGCAGTACAATGCAGCGACATGTGAGCTCGGAAAACATCTCGTGACGACGACTTTCGAAGACAGGCTATGAATCGAAATCGCTCACGACCCAAAATCGATAGAGTTAATGAAAAAGTCAATTTACCTTGCTTTCATGAAATACACAGAAATATCACGCCTCCCGACATGTGGGAAAACACTAGAGGTATTATCTCGACTAAACGAAATATCCATAAGAGGACTACACATCCCTGACAGAACAAAAAAAAGCGGAGATCCCCTCTTCAACGAGGCATCTCTTTCGCCATTCCAAATCGCTCACTCCCACTAGTGGTGGGCGGAAACCGATCGACCAAACAACAAGACAAGTCATGCGCAGTCCAGCGCAAAAATGACCACAGCTCAAAAGTTAACTGCATTCGATACCAACGCGAGAAGACAAATGCTTACCGAGAAAAGTGACTATAAATTTCAAGCAGTTGTTGCCCTTGCGTTATAAAACAGATATTGAAATAAAACGATGTTGCGAGAATTTATCACGCAACAGTAGGTGTAAACATTTATTTTACAAATGTGAATTTCTTCTTCTTCTTCTTCCTCGTTCGCCCTGAAAAGGACGGTGGTTGCGTTGTGTCTGTTTACGCCGTAGCTGTGATATCTGCACCTTTCGGTCGACACATCCGACTTCAGCACGTCATTCTTTATTGACCGGGTTTGCCTTCCCATTTCGATCCGTACTCGCTCAGCCAGACTGCACTGCTGCAGACTGTTTCCAGGACCACCACGTGGAGGCGGAGTACGGTCTTGACCAGCTCTGGTTCGCTGATCCTGATGCAAGCAGTCAAGCTATGGATCGCTGATTGCATTCACTATTGCTGCATCTTTGGGTCCCAAAATGTGAATTTGACATGTTTTCCTTGCTAAGTGGTTATATAAGAAGCTGGCAACCTCAACAAATGAAAATAGTATGTCCGTCAACCACTACAGCAAGCGCTCGTGTTTGTTTTATACTAATCCGATCAGAAAAGCGAAAGCAGCAACAACCCCAGGCTCCGACTGGAGTAGTAATGAGTGATTACATCACATGTGCCTAAAGTGTATAACATCATTTTGTGAGATATTTGTACCTTGTTAATTGTAATGCAGGCAAATCATTGCATTTCGCGCTGTCCAATTACATATTTTCCCAGTTTAATACCCAGAAGAATATTGGTGATGTCTAATCATCTTCACTGAGTTGCGCTGTGTATACTGAAGAATTTAATTATTCAGAGAGGCTAACATTAGTGGGTGGCCAGCGAGACAATGCGCCTGTTAATCTTCCAGCCCAGTATACTTAGGAGAGACATTTGTTCGTCTTATTTTTTATCTAAAGTTCGTGGAACGAAGCTATCAGACAGTTCGTGGAAGGAAGCTATTAGACTGTTCGTAGAACAAAGCTATTAGATTATAAAGTGTCATTTATCACAGAAGAACTGACGAAACCAAGGCTGCATGATGACTCACCTAGATCAGTTAAGTTCTGATTATCAGGAAACAGCAAAAGGACAATATGTTTTTCTTTAAAATCCTCACCTGTCTCAGTGAAGACAAAAATTGATTTACTTCTAAAATTCATCATCATTTCATCTCTATTTTAACCTGTTAAAACTAATTGATTATTAAATTTGTTACATGTTATTTTAAAACATAACAATCATAGTTGATTCAGTTGTCATACGCATGAAAGCAACCGTATGAGCAAGACTCTTTAATACATACATCTAAACATATATTTACATATATAGAGCTAATTCTTAGAAAAAAATTTCGCTGGATTCCCACCAGCTGGGGGTTGAAAGAGCTAAAACCATTGCTTAATTCTTCATAAAAGGCGGCGGACCGATATAAGTTAACATTTCTTCTGCCAATGCAGCATTGCTCTTGACTTCGGAAATATCTTATGAGGACTCCCTTGAGATAGAAGTGTCTATCTACAACTCTGTCAAGAGTAATCTTGTGCGAAGGTAGACACCTTTGACGACCCATTTTAGATACTCTTGCGTTTGGGCCAATGTTGGACCACTACAGCAGAGCTAAGGGAAGGCAATCCGTGACAAATATAACAAAAATGTTCTCCATCTGGACTCTAATTTCGGTCCCATAACAATGTTTTCTATTTTGACATTAAAATTTGATAATGCTTTTGTCTAAGTCAAGTCAAACTAAAAAAGTCCATCCTAACAGTAATTATTGACCGTAACTTGATATAGTTTTATCAAAGTGAATGGTGAAATCCATCTTTACATCTGCTGCTTGTATTAGATAAGTGAATGTTAAAACTAGATAAATAGAGACAACACTGAGTATTATATATACATGGATACAACAACGAGTACTATACATTAATGGATACAACAATGAGTACTATTCATTAATGGATGCAACAGTGAGTACTATACATTAATGGATACAACAATGAGTACTACACATTAATGGATACAACAATGAGTACTATACATTAATGGATACAACAATGAGTACTATACATTAATGGACACAACAATGAATATTATACATTAATGGACACAACAATGAATATTATACATTAATGGACACAACAATGAGTACTATACACAAATGGATACAACAATGAGTACTATACACAAATGGATACAACAATGAGTACTATACACAAATGAGAAGAAAACAACGTACACAATAGTCACACTATCCAATGAAGAATGCTAGAAGAAAGGGGCCTTAAATATGGTGTAATTAATTACACTGGACAACAGACTAGCATAGACATATCAAGTTGATATTTGGCAGCAAAAAAAACATAGACACACAATATCGAACACACAGCTATTGTATACGGGAAATATTACACCGCCACTGGGATGTGTAATCACATCCTCGATAGTGACTTCTACAATCTGGGTGAACCAAGCACGGTCTCGGGGTCACCAGCACAAAGTGAACCTCGATAGTGACTTAACTGCAGTCTGGGTGAACCAAGCACGGTGTCGGGGTCACCAGCACAAAGTGAACCTCGATAGTGACTCAACTACCGTCTGGGTGAACCAAGCACCACTCGGGGTCACCAGCACAAAGTGAACCTCGATAGTGACTTAACTACGGTCTGGGTGAACCAAGCACGTCTCGGGGTCACCAGCACAAAGTGAACCCAGCCAAGTATCTGCAATGGGACTATATTTATCTTTTTATATAATGAGCATCGTTTTGAGCATCACTGACTACACTTCAGACCACTACCTTCTTTTATTTATAAA